>JAYESD010000003.1:6907390-7110299 GCA_036927565.1 Tuctoria greenei
CACTAGAGTCGCCCAATCAGGATAAATTCCATCTGCAAGATAATACCCAAGACTGTATGTGTTCCCATTCACATTAAACTCGATAGGAGGTGTTTTCCCATTAGCTAAATCATCGAAAATAGGAGACCGGTGCAGCACATTAATATCATTGTGAGAACTAGGAAGTCCAAAATATGCATGCCATATTCTTAGATCCTGTGTTGCAACTACTTCTAATATTATGGTTGGCTTACCCTTATGACCCTTATACATACCAGCCAAAGCTGTGGGACAATTTTCCCATTCCCAATGCATACAATTTATACTCCCCAACATTCCATGAAAACCTCTTGCCTCATTCACGCCTAGAATATGTTTAACTTCTGATTCATTTGGTGAACGAAGGTATTCTGGCCCAAAAACGAAGCAAATAAAAGGAGCGAGCTCCACGAGCAGAAAGCGGCCGGCGACGAACATACGAAGCAAATAAGCCAAATCGAGTTGAACCAACCTCGTCGGTGTTGCTGGATGAGACGCCGGGGCGCAGGAAACTGTAGGCGCGGGCGCCGCAGGAAGGAGCAGCCGAACGCTAGAGGCCGGTCGCGGGTGCTGCCGGATTCAAGATTTGGAGCGAGGAAACGCTACGAGGGCGGCGGTAGCAGGGGATTTCCACGAAAAGGATGGACCAGGCGGCGGCAAAGTTCTATGATTTCCTTAACTCCCGCGAAACAACCGGACCCGGAATCCATATTTGTTTTGCAGTCTGTCCGTTGGAGCTGGTTCTATTTGGGCCTCTTCTACCGGGCCAGTACATAACCCAAATTAAAGAATGCCTTCTCTTTTTTGCATGCCAGCCTTGGAGTCAGCCTTAGTTCTGCCGTACTGTCTCAGCCCCTGTTTTTCAGTCTCAAGAAAATATGTTGGGTTTCTACGAAAGCGAAATCCGACAGACCTTTATGGTCCGGTACACTGAGAGCCATAGGATACGAGACACTTCTGACCTAATGATTTGGATAGGGGAATAAAATCTTGCCGTTTTACGTTTTGCACTTTTTATATATGAGTGAGTACTAGTACTACTCTTTGCAGCAGCTGCATCGCGATTCAGATTTATTCTCATATGCGCACATGCACTTGAGATTTCTTATATCATCATGCAACAAAAAAACTTACGAGCTTCTTTTTTTCCTGAAGACATTTTATAGCATGTACGAGCATTAATTAGTGGGGATTTGTTGGCACTGTAAAAAGTAATGCTTTCTTCAATATCGGTAAAATGCTGCATGACTTGGTTTTTATTTCTGTTCCAACTGAGATAGCTGGGGCCTAGTAAATGTAAAGCATACAGTGAAAACATTGCCAGTTAATCTAACTTTGCATATTTTATTACACGAATAATTCGTTTCGCGGGATATATTATGGTTTTATTTATACTATTTTTTATGTCATTTGGTCGCAGGTATTACATGCCCTGGAGGCACAACTTCCGCTGCAACTTTTTCAAAAAATAAGCTGAGAGTGTGCAAAAATAGGAAGCTTATGTAACAGCTTATTAGTTCAGCTGCTTCTCAAAATAAACTAAAAGCAGGACATAAACAGAAATTATTTTCCACCAGCTTTTCAAACAAGCTGCTTTTGTAACAAGTTTCAGTTGTGCCAAATAGGATCATAATACTTTTAACGGCTACTAGCTTCCATCATATCCAGAGAGTGGTATTTAATTAATTACATGGATTTGCCGCAAGCTAGTGTATGTTAAGCTGAAATAGTGATCGCCTAGGGACTGCTAGACTACTGCCTTTCGGTTTCAAATTATTTGCTAATGTTGTTTCAAAATATTTATGATTTATAATGCACGAAATTCTTCTCACATGATTCATCTGAGCCTTCTCTTTTTCTTTGATTAATTTGCGACGAATAAGGATCAGACATATCATGGCGACTAGTCTTCTCGATTTGTTATGTCTAAATTTGTGAAGCGCTACCTGGTACATATTCCCTCCGGATCGATTTAGTTGTTGTTCCGACCACTTTCGAAGTTCATCAGTAGTTCATTTCGTTGCTCTTCCGGAGGGAGTACTTCACTTTCGACACGCGTATGGAGCCAAAAGAAGATGGTATAGGCGATCCACAAGCGGACATGCAGGTTCGTTGATTGGACGGCACTCACACAGTCACATGCGGTGTTGCAGGAAAAAAATGGGCACACAAAAGTGGCTCTGTGTGATAACCGATTGTGGTGTGTAAAATCGGTATATGAAATACTGCATCGCTTTTGGATGCGATGCGATCTACAGACCTGTCTTATTCGGCTTGAATTCGAGTGCATCTCTTCATCAGTCACAGAGAAAAAAGAATTGACAGAGCCTCGATGATTATCTGATCTAGCGGATAAACTCATTATCAAAAAAAAATCTAGCGGATAAACTTTCTGTCAACATAGTGGTTTGTACATTTACCTCGACTCTGTAGATAACGTTTCTATTATCCAAATAGTTCAATTACATTGCGTGCAGATAACGTGCAAGGACCGAGCGTGACCGCGAAAGGTGTCAGAGTCAGCCGTCGGCAGCATGGCACCGACGGTGGTTGACATTCACATCCAATCCAACGGTATTACCGTATTATCCATTTGCTTGCTTTCATGCGCCCATGTTCTCTGCATGTCAGCAGCCCAGCATAAAAGCGTAGAGATAAAAAGCCCAGTAATATCATGGAGGTATATTCAGCGTGCATGGTTCTCCAGCGTAGGGCTCGCACGGCAGTATCGGTAGCACAAGCGTGCATTTTCTTAATTGATTCTTGCAGTACTGTTACATACAATTGCTCTCTACTGTGACTAAAGGGCACAACTGGGAATAGGGAATATTAATTATGGTTGGTGATCATAAAAATTATGCGTAAAGTAATAAAGTGAATAAATTTTACTTATAAGGTAATAAACAATAAATTGAATCTGGATTGGACTTATAATAAGCAATAAATTGATTGCACCGTAAATCAAATTACATATTATTCATTATTTTTTTACACCTGCTCAAGATTATACTCGGATTGGACTCCACCAAAGCAATAAAACTTGTCCGACACCATTACAGTGACGAGTAAAACTCGTCACTGTTTTACAATTCATTATCTGCCACTGTCAACCGCAGCTGGGCGGCTATTGTGTACGTAATCAAAAGTTAATAAGCTTACTGTACTGACACATGTCGGATGGTGACCCCGACGAGCATCTGCGGCGGTGGCGCATGCTGCAGCTCCTCGCGCGAGTACGCGGTAGAAACGTGTGCACGAAACGGGAAGTCGGCACAGTGATCGGCCGAAGCCAGACGTGACACACACTCATGTGTAAACCGATGACTTGCGCTGCCAGGCACGGTTTCCTCACACGAAATAATCGGAGGTTAACCTACGACCGCACAAGTCGATCAGGGATACGTGACGACATCTGGATACGATATGTACACGGCTCCTGGTGCATACCGGATCCAGAAAGTTTTTTTCCTTACAGCTAGGGGTACTTTGATCATCTCATCTACGAGGACCGCGTACCCACGAACACATCCCAACATATCATCCTACGCTATTGTCTTGTTCGGTAGTTTTCGGGTAAAACAGCAAGTTCATCAGTTCTCCAATAGTGGTCTCTATTAAAAATGTAAATAAATGCCGTTAATGATGAAAAATCTAGTTCAATTTAAACTAAATGAGCTGATTGCAACGTTATTTAATTTAGAACAAGGGGAGTAAATGATTTCTTCCACAACGTGAAAACAATGAGATGAAATACTCTTCTTTTCATTTATTTGACATTGGTTAGTTCTAGTGCTAAATAAAATGAAACGGAGGAAGTTGTTAGAATTCATCACGTGGAGAGTTAGGAGTTGGTTACAAGAGTAACTGACTCAATCAGTTTAGATCTCCCCTGGTGTTTGATCGGAACACTATTCCAACCGAAACTGTTGGGATACCTCCTCACGTGCTCCCTCTCCTATATAAGCTTAGGATTATGGCTAATTAAGTGACGAAATTTATTAGGCCTAATAACCCCTAATAACTCAGGAGTCCGATCAACATGAAGGGAGAAACGTGGAGAAAGTCCTCCTAAGACTTCACCGCCGCCACGACCGTCATCAACTGCAGATCAACATCTTCAACGGGTGGCTTCTGCAAGCGCTCCGACGGCGCCCTCCCCGTGCATGCTCCCTCACCGACAAGTTTCTCATCGCCATGCCAGCCCCATGGCAGCCACCTTCGATGCACTCAGGTATGAGCCGAAGGTGCGCTCATCATACGATCATTAGCTCTCTGATTGCTTGATTAGTCTCTGCATAATTAAGTTAACCGATGGATTAGTAGCTAATTAAGATTCTGTGGATTAGTTAAATCCAACAAAAGTAGCCTTGGTACAAATTTTACGTGGGTACATAATTGGCAAGTTACACCCAATGCACGGCAAAGCGTCCGTGTATGCAAATCATTGTCTGGTGACCCAAGCAAGTTTAAAGCACTTTCGTCGTGTATGCACGGCAAAGCGTCCGTGTATGCAAATCATTGTCTGTGAATTGTTTATATAAACTGTTTACTAAGGTGCTTACTGTGAGATTGGAACCTCTGGCTGATAGAATTGTTCATAAATTTCAGTCTGCCTTTATCCCTGGTAGAAACATAATGAATGGTATTTTAACTCTGCATGAAGTCTTCCATGAAACTAAGAAAAACAAAGAAATTGGTGTTATTTTAAAACTGGATTTTGAGAAAGCTTATGACAAAGTCAATTGGGAATTTTTATTCAGTTGTCTCTCTCAAAGAGGTTTCAGTCCTGTCTGGTGTGCTTAGATAAAACAAATTGTGTCTGATGGGACATTAAGTGTCAAGTTGAATGATATAATAGGTACTTATTTTTGTAGCTATAGAGGGGTGAGACAAGGTGACCCTTTGTCCCCCTGTTGTTTAATATTGCAGCAGATTGTAACTAGGATGGTGATCAAAGCACAATCTAATGGTTTAGTGAAAGGCTTAGCTGACAATTTGGTTCCACATGGTGTAGCTTTACTTCAATATGCAGATAACACCATTGTTTGCCTTAAGAATGATGTTGATAGTGCTAAATATATGAAGTTGCTGCTTGCACTTTTTGAAAGTATGTCTGGTTTGAAAATCAATTATGGCAAGAGTGAGCTTTTTTTGATTGGTGGAGATGATGAAGTAATTGCTAATTTTTCGAACATCTTTCACTGTCAAGTTGGAGAGCTTCCACTGAGATATTTGGGGGTTCCTGTAGGGGCAGGTAGACTCCATTGTGCTGATTGGTCTTATGTAAAACATAAAATTTGTAAAAAAATTGATCTGTGGAAAAGCAATTCTTTGTCTATGGCTGGTAGAACTGTACTCATAAATGCTTGTTTATCTAGTATCCCCATATATCATATGTCGATGTTCCTGTTCCCTAAAACTGTGGTGGAAAGAATTGATAAATTTAGAAGAAAATTCTTTTGGCAAGGGAATCAAAAAAAAAAGAAAAAATATCATCTGGTAAAATGGAATATTGTGTGCAAGAATAAGAAAAAAGGTGGTTTGGGTGTGAAAGATCTGTATAAGATGAATTTATGCCTTCTTGTGAAATGGTGGTGGAAGTTGGAATGCGAAAAAGGTTTGTGGCAAGATGTGGTTAATGCAAAATATGTGAAAGGTAAACCTATTGGCCTTTTAAAGCACAAAGTAAATGATTCGCCAGTTTTGTATGATTTGTTGAAAGTAAAAAATATTTATACAAGTGGTAGAAGATACATATTGGGGAATGGTAAAAAGATATTGTTCTGGAAGGATGCTTGGTTAGAGGAGAAACCACTCTATATCTCTTATGCCTTGCTATTTGAATGGGTAATGGAAAAGGATATAACAGTCTCTCAGTGTGCTGAGGCTAATTGGTGTATTCAATTTAAGTCTTCTTTTCCTGTTATTTTTCATGGTATGTGGTATTCCTTGGTTGCTAGACTGAATGAATTAAGAATTATTGAGTGTGAAGATAGGGTCACTTGGATGTGGTCTAAAAAAGGTATTTTCTCTATTAAATCTGTATATAATAAATTAACTAGTTCTGAGAATGGGTATCATTTCAAAAGAATCTGGAAAGCCAAAATCCCACCCAAAATTAAAGTGTTCTTATGGCTACTAGAAAATAGAGTGACTTTGACTAGAGAAAACATGTATAAAAGGAAATGGAAGGGGGGTAATACATGTTATTGTTTTGAGATTGAAACAGTGGATCACTTGTTTTTTACCTGTAGTGTAATGAAAGTTGTTTGGGGAGTGATTGCTGCATGTTTTAATGTTTCTACTAGACCCAATTGCTCTGACCAGTTTTGGATTTGGGTTGAAAGTGCACTTCCGGATGGCAGAGACACATACACACTTGGGCTGGCGGCTATTTGCTGGGCCTCTTGGAAAATGAGGAATAGTGCAAGCTTTGAAGGAAAGTTTATTCGCCACCCTTGTGAAATTATTTGTTATGCATGTGCACTGATGACCTTTTGGGCAGGTCTATACTCTGATGAAATGAAACAAGTGATTAAGGCCGGGGTTGATTCTATGCTTCAAGCAGCTCCGACGGTGATGAGTAACCAGAAAGGGTACTTTCTATTTCCTGCACCGGATGATGGGGGTGATGGAGGAGTCCAGCAGGGTTGGGCGTCCCGTGGAGATTGATGGAATGAAAAAAGAGGATTGGAAAGTCAACCAGCTGATGGGTGTGTCAGGTCTCTTTTTGGAGTCGTGCTAAATGGAGAAAGTTATGAAGGAAAATTTCAATAATTAGTCTTTCTTAGCTTTACCAGCGCTCTCTTGTTGCAGCTGATGAAACTTATTATGGGTCCGTGGTGTTTCCGGCGTCTGATGCCGATGAACTTTGTAAGTTTGCTTGGTTGGTAGGTTGATGTGTTTCCCTTCAGGTCAGGCCTTAGAAGCTAAGGTGCGGCTCTGAAGGAAGGGGGATTTGAGTTCAATCCTCGGGTTGTAAGCGTTTAAGATGTATCTTGGATCTACGTTTCTGTGAAATGGAAGTGGACGTAAAGTCCGATTAAAAAAAAAGCACTTTCGTCGTTTTTGCGACAATAAAGCACTTCGTCGTTGATTGATGCAGTATCATGTCTGCTAGCCTAGGGCTAGGGCCGAGACTGCTCAAGTGGAACTTTGAGGTTTGACATCACGACCCGCGCACCTACGCAATCGATGCCATCATCACCCCCAGCTGGTGTAGAAATGGTATGTCTCCTCAATCTGTACGTACTTTCTTACTCGAACAAGTGTATCTACGGAGTAGCACTGCCAGTACACGTACAACAACTAGATACACCTTCTTCCAACCTCTTTCTACATGTCCAAAAATACGCGCGAGCAAAAGTGGAAAAGATACTACCCTGGCCTGCTGCCGTGTCACTGGCAGGGCACTCATCGTCATCACCTGATTCGAGTCGTGTCACCTCAACCCCAACTCACATCGGTTGCCTTGCCGCTGTCTTCCGAAGTTCGATCCGGCAATCGTTGTTGGGCGGCACTGTTGCTGTAGCAGTAGACGCCATCTGAACGACGGTATCGTACTACAGCGGCAGGGCGTCGCTCCAGCCCGTCGTGGGCCAGGTGTGCCGCCGGAACGGCCCAAAACAAGGCGGGCGCCACGCGACGTCCTCTTTCCCGTGGACCGCGCGGCCGAACCGAGACCCACCCACCCATGCGACGCGAGCTGCGAGGCCGACCCGTGCGTGGTGCTGTAATCCTTTCCCGTTTTGCCCAGACATTTCGTCTCGTCTTCGACGCGCCGTCCCGAGCGATTATTTATTTTGGCGGCCGTTTTTTTTCGGTGGTGTTTATTGAATTTTTTATTTGAGGTATATCAAGCTCAATATACGATTTTATTGTTCTAGCAATTTTATCATCAAAGATATTTTATAATTCTACACATTAAAACAGTTTTTCAAATAAAACAGGTCATCAAAACGACGTTGGAAATTATCGACGCTAAATAATTGATCTATCATGCATGTGTGGTGAGAGAGATAGGCGAAGCGGTTTCGACCGTACGAGGAAGGACCGCACGATGCTCGTTCATACGACGAGAGGCGCCGTGGGGCCCGTGGGCCCGGATATGGGTCACCCGCCAATGGTAGCTCGACAACGGTGGCACGGAAGCCGAGCCGATTTTGCCATACCACCTCTTTCCCCCGATCCGTCGCGGCAGCAGCGCCCGGCCCGGCTTTAAATCTTCCCCTTCCGGCACGACCGCTCCTCCTCCTCCTCCCCGCCGACCGGCCGGTCCCCTCCCCCTTCCCAGCTTCCACCTGCAGCGCCATGCACGCGCCGCCGCCTCGCATGGAGTATGACTGATTAATTACCCGCGACCGCCGGCCGTAGCTGAATCTGTTTAGCTCAGCTCTAGCCGTCTCTGTCGTTGGTTGTTGCAGCAATCGATCGAGGTGATCGTTTTGAGAGTGAGAGAGCGCGAGGAAGAGGAGGGGGAGGGAGAAGATGGGGCGCGGGAAGGTGCAGTTGAAGCGGATCGAGAACAAGATCAACCGGCAGGTGACCTTCTCCAAGCGCCGCTCGGGGCTGCTCAAGAAGGCGCACGAGATCTCCGTGCTCTGCGACGCCGAGGTGGCGCTCATCATCTTCTCCACCAAGGGCAAGCTCTACGAGTACGCCACCGACTCATGGTACGCCGCTCCGTCGTTGCTCGCCTTAATTATTTATTCCCTTTATTGTCGTCAGTTGCTTCAGCTTCCTTCCTTCCTTGCTGCTGCTCCATTTCTGTGCGGAAAATATCGAACAATTCCGGTGTCTCATGTGCTCGGTTAGATTGAACTTGTTGCGGATTTTTCTGGCTTTCGGTAGTCGGTGCGTTTGCTGGTTTCTGTTTGCGGTACCTTAGTATCACGAGCTGCACATATAAGGTGATTTTATGCTCCACTTTTGCTGGGGATGGCGTCGTGCTGCTCCATTTGGGGAAATATTTGTTCCCACGTAGTACGCTATCTTGATTGCTCGACCGAGTTGACTCCATTTAAGCCTTCCTTGCACCAAAAGGGGAAATGATCTATTACTCTTACTTTGGATGATATTGGAATTATATGGACGGCCACGGTTTCTGTAATTCGGATCTCGCTCATTCAGGAACTGTTAATTACTTGAAGCGATGGATGCTAAATAACACTCGCTGCTCGCTCACGGCTGTTACTCTTTGTTCGCACTTTTGCATATTTTGTCTTACTTTGTTGCAATGACTCCTTCGAGCCATCTAATCTCTTGTGCTTTTTGTCTCGCTGACTGGTACACACATGGTTTCATCAGGTCTTCATTTCTCTGCACTGCTAACCCGTTTTGTATCTCTATCCTCTTTCCAATAAGTTATGTTTATTAGATATAGTACTGGATGCCCATGGTTCCGAATAGAAACACACGAGATACTATTGACGTTTCCTAATTTCCCTCTCATATCTTATTTTCTTTTTGCGATACGTGTCGATGATCGTTAGTCCTGAAGAACACGTGCCAACTTCCTCGTTCTTTGTGGATGGGCAGAATCTTCCTGTAGCCATGCATTTTCTCATGTTGATAAACTTTTGTTCGCCAAAATTGTGCTTACGAGTTCCATTCTTACGCCATTATTTCATAAGATGTTCTCTAAGCAGCTCAACGTTTATGTGAGAAATCTCTTTCCCACAACATGAATTACTTTCTCCCTCTTCTTTCCATTCATATTTCCTGTCCGCCGTGCACCTTTAATCAAACAAAGTGTGTGATTTGTAATATCTAACATTTGACCCTTTAGAATATGAACTCTAAGCATTACAATACTAGAACGAATTTTCAGACACTTTTTAGATATGTTCAACTGTCATTTTGTGTTCTGTGGTCGAACTAAGGTGGTACTGTTAAGCTACTATGCGCTGACCAATTGCACCCAAAACTTAAGCTGATGGAGAAGGGTAGACAATTCACTTATATATTCCAACACTCTCCTCACGTGAGGCTCCCTCGGACTTCTAACATGGAAAATAGGAGTAGACTTGCGTCCTTCAAAATTCGAACTCGAGACTTCTGGTTCTGATACCATGTTAAGCTACTATGCACTGATCGGTTGCATCCAAAATCTTAAGCTGATAGGAAAGGATGGACAATTCACTTATACACTCCAACACCCCCCCCCCCCCCTCCCACGTGAAGCTCCCTCGTACCTCAAACGTGGAAAATAGGAGTGGACTTGCGTCCGTCAGGATTCGAACTCGAGACATCTGGCTCTGATACTATGTTAAGCTACTATGCATTGACCGGTTGCATCCAAAAGCTTAAGCTAATAAGAAAGGATAGACAATTCATTTATACATTCTAGCAGAAAGAGATGAGGGTTAACCAGAGGTCATGTAACTTCATTTATCATCGCTAACCATGTGTCTTTATATATATATATATACATACATACATACATACACACACATATATACATATTAAAAACGGAATATATGTTGTGTACCGCAGTGTTAGTTATTTTTTTAGACTGGGAAGAATTTTGTTTAAGCGAGCTTGTGTTATATTGTTTAGAAACTTAAGATACAGTATTGAGTACTGCATGAATTCGGGATAGTAATGTATTGGTTTTATATTACTATTCATATGGTGTGTAGAACTACCACAATTGTTCTATCTAGCATTGATTACTTATACTGAGCAGGCCGGCAAACACTGTACATAAATATACACTTTAATTTTAAAAACAAAACTGGTTAAACCACATGCTTCTGCTGCTTCGCCTTTCAATTAGGTGAACAAAGTGAATAGTATGAACCACGTCTACTTGAAAATATGCAACAATTTTCAGTCTATAAACATCTAATATATGCTTATATAGATAGCTCAGCTTTTATCGACTCCTACCGCTTTTGAAGTTTTTATTATTTCTTTGTGAAAATTTAAATAATAATGCATAGTTTAGTTTCTGTGAAAAAAACCATTGTTTACAACTCTCTGAATGCATGTTGTATGCACCCCAATATCACATGTACGAGTTTTTCTCTTCAGGTTGTAATTGTGTACCAATTGCCCAATCCCTTGTTTACTAATGATCGAGAATTCTTGCATATCCTGTAGGTCATGAGTGCCCATACACTAAATAATTGACCAAATTTGTTAATCAACTAACTGTTTCACATTAAAAGATTAGTATGACTCCTTAAAAAGGAAAGTTATCCTAAAATAACATCCACATTAAAGCTGATTAAAAGCGTTAAATAATATTTAGCAAAAATTCACGGCAGTTTTAGTATGTTCCAATTCGTATTTTTGTCCTGCTGTGATTTTTGTTATTGACAACTAGGATGTAAAAATCTGATAAGATGTGATTTCCACCTTTACACAGTATGGACAAAATTCTCGAACGGTATGAGCGCTACTCCTACGCGGAAAAGGTTCTCATTTCGGCTGAGTCTGAAACTCAGGTACGATAGATCAAAAACTTTATATTTATGGAGTTGCATATGAAATTGATTTTTGCTCATATTAGGCTTTATTTTTCTTGTTGTTTTAAATCTTTATTTTTTCTTCTGAAATTGGGTTAAAGTTATGAATTTTAATGAGGACCTGTCGTGAACGAAATGTTTTTGTTGGCCTGGTCTTGATGGGACCTTCTCCTGCACTACTTTCGGAGGGGGGGGGGGGGGGTGTCTGTGCCAGGGAGCAGTAAACGGCTTCTACCATCTCTATAACAAGTCTGAATGTTGGAAAACAACATTTAGGATGAGCATACTGTGGCAATGTGTTCTGTTGCGATTAGCTGTAACGAGTCTTCTTACTCCTTTTCTTGATATAATGATGTGAAGTTCCCTTGCGTGCCCGAAAAAAAAACATCAGTGCAGAAAGTGAGCTATATTTGCACAAAGTTTCAACCAATTTATAACTTCTTTGCATACGATGGGGTTATAGCGGTTGTGGTTGTTTAGTGGATTTCTTGGAATCCTAGCTGATGCATATGTGAATATTAACTAATCAATTGCATTATTACTAGCCACATCTAAGAATTAGTTAAGCCGTTTGCCTATTCATCTATTTTACCTTTCCCGCTCAGCCCGATCCTAATAACTTCATTTAGGTCTCTGAGAATATTACCACTTACCTTTCCCTCTGATCAACTCATCGGCATTGTCGCTATGGTCTTTATTTAACATTGTTATGGCAAGGCTGCTAGCTAGTGCTCTTGGAGAGTCAATGTGGATATTAATAGGCAACCTTTAACTGAGAAAGCATGAATTTATAACTGACGTGTCTTAGGTTCAAAACACACAAATTTTGAAATTTTCATTTGTGGCACATTTTAGTTTAGCTTTGGTCTGGTGGTACTCTAATAATTACAAATTCATGAAAACAATTTAAAGTGGGGATATATTCTTTCCTCGTCTTATGTATTTTGGTTTTGAAATTCTAGATTCTATTAACGAGTCTGTGTTGATATTAGATATACCTCCTTGCCACTTTGGATTTAAGAATCTCTCTGTGTCGAATTGACAACAGTATTCTATTAGATAAAAAGTATGAGATTTGTAAATACTATGCGTGTTTGAAATAGGCACATAACCAATCTTGTTTGACACAGTCCAAAACTAGCACAGGAAAAAAGGTACATAACTTGTGTGGTAATACTGTAAATTGAGTTGTGCTATGTTCTGGAAGTTTGAGTCCCTACCATGCTTATGAGGAATTCATAGTACAAAAGGGTGATGGTTCACTGCTAATCATCATTAGTCAAAACAAGTTATCAAACCAAAAAGGAACCTTTGAGACATGTTATAATGCATAAGAGTTATTTCCTCAATCTGAAACAATTGAATCCATAGTTGAGTCTCTTTGATTATGAAAGAATTAACATTTCTGTTCTTAACATTGGCGATATTTACTGATGCAATTTTTTTTTTTTTGCTTCTGTAGGGTAATTGGTGCCACGAATATAGAAAACTTAAAGCAAAGGTCGAGACAATACAGAAATGCCAAAAGTAATCTTAGTGACAAGGCACTGCAAATATGTACTAGGCATAGCTGATGGTAAATATGACCCAAGTACCCGTGTCCTGCAGGCACCTCATGGGGGAGGAACTTGAAACTTTGAATCTAAAGGAACTTCAGCAACTAGAGCAGCAGCTGGAAAGTTCACTGAAACACATCAGATCCAGGAAGGTAGTAAAATCCAGCAGAAAACGATACTGATCTGACAATATTTATCAGACTACAGTGCACCACTTTGTGGTTTATGAAATTGACATTTATGATTCCCTGCGTGTGCAGAACCAGCTTATGCTCGAGTCAATTTCAGAGCTTCAAAGGAAGGTAAGCATTTTTTGTCCTGGTTAGTACATCACTAGAAATTGCTAGTTAGAGACACACTACAATTAGTGTATATGTCTATGAGTTACGTCCACAGAAAATTTTCTGTTCTTGTGCTGACACATGCTGCATTATCACCGCAGGAGAAGTCCCTGCAGGAGGAGAACAAAGTCCTGCAGAAGGAGGTAGGCTTAGGTTGTCCCATCCATGCACCGTCTCTCCCTCTGTTGTTCCATTAGGAAAGTCGATTAAAATCGAAATCGCTACTCCTTGTTCAGCTTGCGGAGAAGCAGATGGCCCAGAAGCAGCAAGTGCAATGGGTTCACAGTCAACAACCACAGACCAGTTCGTCTTCCCCGTTGTTTATGTTGCGAGAAGCTCCACCAACAGTAAATATTAGGTACATGTACATCACATCATAGTTTAGGTTCAACGTTCTCATCGTTCAAGAATCCAGTAATTAGTTTTCTGCCAGTCCAAATGCTCTGTTTCCCAGTACATACAAGCCTTCAAGTGGTCCCGTTGCCATTTAAAAGAATCCACTGTTCCTAAAACAAAACAGCTCCACTGTCCAAACGCCTTTTGTTGAGATTTTCAGGAAGAAGTGACGCGTTTGTATCTGGTTTTCTGCAGTAATTACCCTGCGACGTCAGGCGTGAGGGTGAGTGGAGCAGCGGAGCAGCCGCAAGCTCGCATCGGACTGCCACCGTGGATGCTGAGCCACCTCAGCGGCTGAAGGCTTCCCAGCAGTCTCGGCGCGTTGCCCACATTCAGCAACCGGCAGTGTTATGCTTCCTCGCCAGGTCACCCGGTGTGCTACAAAATTCGATCGATTCAAGCTTGGTTTTACCGTAATTTCAGTATGAGTAGCATGCCGCATTGTGTAATATTTTCATTGGTCATCACTTCTCCGCGTCCAATATATGCGTAGTATCATATGATCAGTAAATTTTCCATTTCCCAATAAAAAAACGTGTGGTTTGTGAATTAGATTTTATAAGCTCGAGTTTATGATACTAGCCACCGGACCCTCCATATCCATTTCCCATGATAATAGCCCCCATATTCGTAACCTCGAGTCAGTTATGCAGTCACCTTTGAGAATATAAAGCAGTCATTTCAGTTTGAGATTTAATGGTAGTCGAGAAGTCTCGTTGGTAACAAATAGTGTTAAGAAACTGTTACAACACAACAGTTACAAGTGTGAACAGTAGATGCCGTCGGCGGTTGCTCCTCCAACAGACGCGACGCCGTCGGCGGTTTCCTCCCTCGCAACCATTGAACATGTATATAAGTCCCAGAATGAGTAATGAATAATACACAAGTTTCATTTGCAAACTATTGTCTACTTTACTTTCAAGTACTCTAGATTTTCAACACGTTATCAAGCACGCTAGATCAATCAGGAAGTTGATAGGCTTCAAGAACATAAAGGTAATGGCGAAGAAGAATTCACTTACCGAATCTTTAATCCATGATCTTCGCCATGTACTGGATCAATTTGCTTCATCAAGAGGAGGCCGCCACAATTGTCGCCGGCGATTCTCTGCAAGAAGATTGAAGAGAAAAAACAGAGAGTATCGATGGCAAAGTGATGAACAGAGACATGAACATCATCAAAGAAAAAAATGCCATCGTCGTCGACGCCATAGGCGCTCTCACAAGCATCTGGAACAGTTTCACCAGATCAGAGATGAGGCCGGGGCCGGTTCATCAAGTCATGCAATGGACCAAATCCCTAACCCTAGGGTTAGGGTTAACAAAAGACCAAGACCCTCATTCCTAAGTCCACCGGCATATATGCCGATGGAACCCTCAGATCCGGCGGATTCACCATGGAATCGCCGGAGGTTGTCGTGCGCCATCCATGGTGCGGGCCCTTGCTCATACCCGGTTGCGCATCAACAACCGGTTCTTTCATCACCGGGAAAGGACGAGGGAGAAGAAGAAGGGGAGGAGGAAGGAACCGACCGTGTCGGTGAAGACGAAGTAACCGTCGTCCAACAAGACGGCAATATGCTAGTGGTGGCCGTCGCCGCCGGAGACAACCAATCGGTCGACCCCGACTCGGTGCCCGAGTCTCTACCACCGCGCCCAAAATACAAGCAAACTGCAAGGATCCGAATCGGGCCACTAGGACGCCCTACCGGACCCCTAGAACCAAGAACAAGTGCAAAAGAAGAACAAAGGGCAACGGTTACCGGATCCGGCGACCAACCGACGAACAAACCGTCAAATCCTTCGGATTCAACCGCAACAAGCGAAGAGCCGCCGCTCCGGAGCCCCAACGGGGGCCGAATCCTCAAGCGGTTCGCCCACCTAGCGAAACCAAGCAACTCGGGCCGACGCCCGGGGGCTTGGTCCTTTCCTAATAGGTCATGAGGACCAAGACAGGGGGAGGCGGGGTGGGGGAAGGAGGAGGACCGAAGAAAGGTGCGGCGCCGCTGGCATCGCAAAGGACCGAGGCGGAAAGACCGAGGAGGAAGAAGGACCGAGTCCGAAGACTCGGGAAGCTGCGGCGCGTGGGGAGGGACTGGGGTGTCGGCAACCCTACCCCCCCCCCCCCCCCCCCCCTCCCCCCATCTCTATACCCCATGGGCCGGCTGGGCCACATGGCTGGCTGGGCCGGATGGCTGAAAACAGCCAAGTGGGCCAGGCCAAAAGGCCAAATGGGCCAAAGAAACAAAAAACATCCTACTGTGGCTGATGTTTATATGTACAATTTTATTTGCTTTTAAGTTTGTATTTAGCATTTAAATTCTGTAAATTTCAGTTTAGTGTTGTAAAATGTATAATTATGGTATTGTAATTGTACTTACTCATTTTCCATTATGTGGAAAGTGAATATATGGTTATTCAATGATGTATTAACCATAATTTTATGTGGGGCATGAAATTATGATTATTTCTTGCAAAATTCATCAAACTCATGGAGTTTAAAGAGATGAATTACACATAAAATGATAAACTCATGGAGTTTATTTTACAACAACCATAATTATAAAACTAAACATGAAATTATAGATTTCATTTGATGTGAAATCAGAAATAACAACACATGATGTTGAATGAGTGTTGATCACTCAAGTATCACAAGATCACTAATATACTAGTGTATGTCACAATATAACCTTGATTCTAATAAATCTTGGTTGAATATTGTAGGATAAATGGCTCGTGAATTTGAAGAGCTTGCTCTAGATGGGCATAATTATCCTACATGGGCGATGGACATCAAGATAAGCTTGAATCTTAGAGGGATTTCTGATGCATTACTTCCACCAGAAGAAAGACAACAACAGTTGCCTAACACATATATATACAATGCTTTGTATATATTAAGGAATCACATACACCCTGACTTGAAGGCAGAGTATGTGCTGGAGGAAGAACCAAGTGTTCTTTGGAGTGCTTTACAAAATAGATATAAACAGCAAAAGGCAGTAATCCTACCTGAGGCTAACCATGATTGGATACAATTACGCCTACATGATTTCAAATCTGTTGGGGATTACAATCATGCTGTTCATAAAATTTGTGCTAAACTACGGTTTTGTGAGAAGGAACCAACTGATGAGGAAAAGATTGAGAAAACTCTCACCACTATGCTCCCATCAGACAGGGTCTTAAAGCACCAATACCGTGCTAGAAATTACCAACGTTACTCAGAACTCATACAAGACCTTCTACAAGCAGAGAAGCATGATGAACTCACTATGAGAAATCATCACCAACGTCCTGTTGGTGCTGCTCCACTGCCTGAGGTCAACTATGGTTCAAAAGGTAAAGGAAAGAAAGATGATTTTAAATCATCTAAAAATGTTGGTAAATTTAAGAAAAGTAAGAAAAATAAGCACAAGAAAAACAAACCCAAAGGACAGAAAAAGGGGAAAGGAAAGAAACCATACAAGTGCTACAGGTGTGGTGGTCCTAATCATATTGCAAAGAAATGCAAGACTCCCCAACACTTGGTTGATTTATATCAGAAATACATCAAAGAAGAAGAAAAAGCTAAAGGATCATATGAATCACACTTTAATGATACATCTGATGAGGCTACTACTTCGGGAAAGGACCCCGATGAAGAAATTAAGCCAAGTCCATCAAAGGATGATGACATTGACGACGAAGAAATGCTCGTTGAATATAACAACGATGTGTATGGAGATCAAGAGTAGCTCCATTTGTCTTACTAGATTTTCGTTAATCTAGCGTCTATGTAAATATTAGTGATAATATGGATTGTGATATGTATTGTATATATAGTATGTAATATACTATGTAAACAGATATACCTATGTATATATGTGTTCTATACTAAATAAAGTTGTTATTTTGTATAGATCCTTGAAGTCAATCCAATGGAACAAGAAATGTGCCTTGTGGATAGTGGCACAACAAACACTATACTTAGAGAGACAAAGTATTTTCAAACTCTTACAAAGAGGACTGGGAATATTTTGACCATTGCAGGACATGATACAAATATAGTATGCTCTGGACGTGCTACTATAGTCCTTCCAATGGGTACGCAAGTAACAATCGAGAATGCATTGTTGTATCCCGATTCTACTCGTACATTGCTAAGTTATAGAGTTATAAGAATAAATGGGTTACATGTGAATACCCATGAAGAAAATAATGAGGAGTTTCTCCACATTATTAAGAAAAATGGTGATAGCTATGATATTCTAGAAAGAATGCCATGCTTACCATCTGGATTGTATTATACATACATACGACCTGTACCACATGTTTCATACAAGGTAATCTTCCAAGATGTAGATGCATTCAAAACCTGGCATGAAAGACTTGGACATCCGGGCGTTGGAATGATGAGGAAGATTATTGGTAATAGTTATGGTCATAATTTAAAGACAGCCAAAATGCCTAAATCTTCAGATTTTGTATGCACAGCATGTGCAACTGGAAAATTAATCTTAAAACCATCACCTCTTAAGATTAAAGTTGAACCACTTGTAGGGATCGAATGCCCAAGAGGGGGGGTGAATTGGGCTACTTCAAATTTTAAGTCAATTTAAAGCTTAAGTGAAATCTAATTCTCTAAGCAAGCCAATAGTGCAATTAAGAGAATTAAGTGCGGAATTGAGAATTGCGTAATCGTAAAGGGAGTAGGGAGGAGGAATGCAAACGCTCGAAGATACGGGGACACGTCGATTTTTCCCGTGGTTCGGTGAGATCACTAGGATCCACCTACGTCCACGTTGTGGCACCCACCTAAGGGTATCGCCACTCCCAAGTCACCGAGACGAGGGAATCCACTAACTTCCTCCGTTCGCCATCCTTGGCAAGGTGGAGCTCAAGCCTTGTACAACTTCGATCCTCCGGGCTTCCACAATGGTCTCGGCAAGCTCCGGAGCGATCTCTTCACTCTCCTCTTGATACAAGGTGAGCGCAATCACCAAGAATGCACTTTCTCACGGCTCTCCCTATTCTAGAGTCTCCACTCACCCAGAGAGGACGCACACAAGCTTAACTCTAAGAGGAACTAGCCTATATCTTGAGGTGTGAAAGGGTTACAAGAGTGTGAAAATGAGTATTCTAAGTCTTGGGCACTTGGGGAATGTGTAGTGGTGCTCTTGTTGTCCAGCCTCTTCGAAATGACTGGTGGGAGGGGGTTAAATACTCAGCCCAACCGAATTAGCCGTTGGAAAAGTGGGCTGATTACTTTTTCTGTGTACATCGGATGATCCGATGACCCCCTTTTATGAGCATCGGTCTAATTAGATTAGCTGACGTCATTCTGTCAGAAATGACCGTTATTAGACCGATGCTTCACCTCCTTCATCATCGGAGGATCCGATGAATAGATCTTCAGTCTGGTTGAGCTGATAATTTGCTTCTGTTGTAATCGACCGATGTGCATCTGCCTTCAACATCGGATGATCCGGTGTTCAGTCCTTCAGAACACTTCAGAAAATTTGCTTACTGTTGTATTCATCCGATGTTCACTTGATACACATCGGATGATCCGGTGTGTTCTTCATTCTGAGGTCTTCTTCTTCTGTTGAGTCCAAATCGACCGATGCAGTCATTCTTCAGATCACCGGATGATCCGGTGTGTACAATTTGTTTCCTTCGAGTTGAGTTGGACTGATCTTTTGGATTTTGGACTTGTGACCTCTTGAACACTTGTTTGTATGGCTCTTCTGATGGATATGAAGCTTCTTGTGTTGCCAATTTTGATAAGGTTGCGTCGTTGTACGAGTTCCTCATTTGTTTCCGATTAACCCCTTAGGTTAGTTCGTTGAGGGGTCTCCTTTTGCATCCAATGAGCAGTAGATGACATTTATGAGTGATTGATCGACGTTTGATTCATTGTACATGAAACCTCGCATCCACAAACTCATTAGTGGTAATTAACGGTTGTCATTAATCACCGAAACCGTACCTCGTGGGGGCCTAGATGCTTTCAATCTCCCCCTTTTTGGTGATTGATGACAACACAACGAGTAGAGCATAAAAGTAATGGAATTTGAAACGCAAACGCAATGCTCATAAAGAAATGTAATCGGAACAACATGCAACACAAGGAGCTCGAAGGCTCAAACAGTGATCAAATATAAATCATAAGAGTGAAGTAGCATACTGAATTACAAGTAGTAGCAAAAGATAACAATCAAGTCTCAAATAGAAGCAAATAACAAGTCTGAAAGCAAATAGATAACTAGCACTCCCCCTAAGCCCAAGACACTCCCCCTAACTCTAACTCTTCTCCCCCTTTGGCATCAAGACACCAAAAAGGGAAGAGGAGTACCTAGGACTCCGGAGCTCTCGGGGCGACGGTGAAGCGGACGACGTCGGCGGTGTCGGAGCTGCTCGAGGTAGACGTCGCCGGAGCTGGTGCTGGAGCGGGAGGAGCCGGAGGTGCTGACGTGGCTGGAGCTGGAGCTGCTGGAGGGTCCGCTGGAGCTGGAGCTGCTGGAGGAGAAAGCACGGCCGGGAGAGGCGAGAACTGGAACGGCACCGTCGAAGCCAGCAGTGGAGACATGCTGTAGCTCGGGATCGGCGACGCCGGTGCTGGAACTGAAGCTGGAGCCAGAGGAGGTGCTGCTGGAGGCTGACTAAGACCGGTGTGCTGTGGCGGAAGGGCTATCCCGGTCTGCTGGTAGAGGTTGGTGATCAACCCCAGGATACCCATCATCGCCTGCTGGGTCTGCTGCTGCTGGTCCAGTGTCCTCCGGTGCATCTGGTCCACCAGACTCGTGAACCGGTCCGTGTCCTCGCGCCTCTGGCGGGCCATCTCTAGCTGCATCTCTGTCTGCTGCCTCTGAAGCTCTGCGAGCCGCGCAGCCTGCTCTGCCCTGGCCTGCTCAGCAGCGAGCCTGTCCTGGCGCTGCTGCTCGATCATCTGCTGAAGAAGCGACGTCAGCTCAGACGGCTGCGTCACCTGCGCCTCGGACACAGGAGGTGGTGTCGGTGGCGGAGCAGCTGATCCTCCGGCCTCGGCGTCGTGCTGCCTCGGTGAAGGTGGAGGAGGAGGGAAGTACTCCTCGACACTGTCGTCTGTGTCGCTCTCGGACCAGACGTGCTGTAAGTCTCCACCTTGAGCTTCTGCCTCAGCCAGACGCTCATCTTCCTTCTCGAGGTCAGACCAATCCTCCTCAGTCAAGCGCGCCCTGACCTGGCGCTCAATTGGACGGCCAAGGCGGCGGTCTCCAGGAGCGGACGCACGGTAGTGACCGAAGCGGGTCACGCTCTCGTCAGCAAGCCGGGTCTGTGCTGTATGTCCCTCTGGCACCACCATAGAGCAGATAAAGCTGATCCAGTGCCCATAGACCATCTGCCTCATCATGCCCACTCCATCTGTAATAACGTCCTCCATCTCGCAGAGAAGTATGTCTATGATATCAAAATCCATCCCGTTCATTATGTAGAACAGGAGGGTCTGCTGGAGACTCGTGAACCCCTCCAAGTATCCTGACCTCGGCAGGAGCGTGCGGCGCAAGGCGAGGTGCACAATGCGCGCAGCTGGGGTCAGGAGTGCTGGGACTCTCGGCTGATCTGGAGAGAACGTGGGGCCAAACAAGGAGCGGATCTCGTCCAGCTGAGGTGCTACCCCTCCAGTAAGTGGCCTCCTCGGTGGATCTGCCTGCCCATAGACCTTCTCGTGTATGCTAGTGTCGTGCAGGTCCAAGCCAAGGATGTGCCCCAAAGTCTGCCTCGTGAGATGGTAGTGCTGACCATTGAACATGAATGCAATGGATCTTCTGCCCTCTGAGATGTATAGGGTCGCGTAGAAGACACGGACCCACTCTTCCACATAGGCACTCCTCTCATAGTCCAGTAGCTCTACCAAGCCTCTGTACCTTTCAAAGAAGGGGCGGATCTCAGTCTCCGCTGCCACTGCAAGCTGCCTCCAGTCCAAGTGGTTGTGCTGAAAGAGCTTGTGCCCCCAGCGCTTGTAGGTCTCATAGAGAGACGCCTGGGTGACAGTCCAGAAGCGACTGTCCACAAGAAGCTCTCGGGGCTGTGGGAACCACTCCTCAAGAAGAACACTCCATCTGAGCTTCCGGAGTTGCTTCGCCTTCATCTTCCGGTAGTCCACAAGACGGACTCCTTCACGGACACGAACGGCCGTGTCCATCTCATTGATAGCCCACTCAATCTCCCTGTCCTCACGACGGTCGGCAGCCGTCGGTCTCGGACGAGCAGCAGCCTCAGAGTGACCTCCTCGAGTCCGGGCTGAGCGCCGACGAACGAGAGGCTCGACTGGCTCCTCTTCAGCGTCGGAGTCGTCGACCACGGGAGGCGGCCTTGGACGGGCCTCGCGAATCCTCAACGAACCCCCACGGCCGCGCTCACGCTCCTCGGCGGCGCGAGCGGCCATCAAGGCCTTCTTCTCATCCTTCGAAAGTTTCCGCTTTTTCGCGGCGGGCTCCGCGATCGCTTTTCCCTTTCCTTTGCGATCACGACCCATCTAGGTGACGGAGAGGAAGGGTTAGCAACGTTGAAAACGAACGATGACGAGATAATCAACGAGAGACGTCGCACGGCACGGAGCTCACCTTAGCGACGATGGAGCTCGGGAAAACCTAGCGACGGGGGCCGGAGAAGACGTGGAGATGCTTCGACGGAGGGAGAGGTGCGGTGGCGATGGTGCGTGGGCGCGGGTGGAGCACGGCGGCGGTGCCTACTGCTGCGGCGGCGCGTGGGGAGGCAGCGGCGGCGGTGCTGCGGGTGGAGCACGGCGGTGGCGGCGCGAGGGAAGGGCGGCGGCGCGCGGGAGAGGTGGCCGGCGGCGGTGGCGCGAGCAGGGGACGGCGGCGGCGGCCGGCGGCGGCGCTGCAGGCGAGGGAGAGGCGGCGGCGCGTGGAGAGGCGGTGGTCGGCGGCGGCGGGAGCACGGGGTGTCGGGGAGAGAAAGGGTCGGGCCGGCGCGCGGGTTTAAATAGTGGGGCCCAAACCCTAGCCGTTTTTCAAACACCGGATGGACCGATGATATATGCAGTGAACATCGGTCAATTGCAACAGTAAGGATATTCAAGAATTGCTGTTGACATCGGATGAACCGATGATTAGGGTATTGAACATCGGTCGAATAGCACAGTAAGGGTGTTCAACCGAGTGATATTGACACCGGATGATCCGACGTTAGAGGGAGGTAGACATCGGTTGAATGGATTACAGCTCCAGAAGAGTGAACATCGGATGGACCGATGTTTTCCAGGATGAACGCGTCGGATCATTTGAGGTTCTGACAGAGTTGGGGTTTGAGGATTGAACACCTATTTGACCGATGAGGGATTTCACGGGGCATCGGATAATCCGATGACAACAGAACGAAAACATCCCATATATGTCCTTCGACCGAACAAACAATTTGAGGAGAAACACATGTCTTAGGACTTTTTGGGCAACTCCTTACCCCTCAAGAAGCTAATATGCCAATAGCTTGGCTAGACCTTAACACAAACGGAACACCAAGAAAAGTGGAGGAAAAATATCCAAATAAAATGTAAGGCCCATGCTTTGTGAGGTAGAGTATGGAAACTTCTATCTCATTAAAGCATGTTCCTTTAGAATTTTGCTCTTTCCACATCATATGAGTTGAGATATTGCATTTCAAACAAGTCTCCTTCTCATGATGTGGGTTCCCCTTTGTGACAATCTACCGTATGCAATGTCAAACAAGATAATGCAAAATATTAGATGAATGCAAGTTTATATGACAGGAATCATGCAAGGCATAAAATAAATCTATCTTGCCAAGTTTAAGCCTGCCAAAGGCTTACTCAGGGAAAACTATTTCTAGCTCGCCCCTATCCTTTGGGAGTTAGGCAAGACCTATATGACATGCAACCTTACATGAACATGGCAATTTACATGACGTTAGATGCATCTAGCACATTTAACTCACTTCTAAGCCTAGAAAAAGTTTTCTCATCAAGTGGTTTGGTGAAGATATCCGCCAATTGTTCTTCGGACCTAACACCTTGCAAAGAGATTTCTCCCTTAGCCTCATGGTCCCGCAAGAAGTGATGGCGAATATCAATGTGTTTAGTGCGGGAGTGTTGAACGGGGTTTCTAGCTATCTTAACCGCACTTTCATTGTCACAAAGGAGAGGCACACAACCAAACTTAATTCCAAAGTCCAAGAGGGTTTGCTTCATATATAGGATTTGGGCACAACATGCACCGGCCGCTATATACTCCGCCTCCGCGGTGGACAAAGCCACGGAATTTTGCTTCTTGCTCGACCAAGAAACTAGGGAACGCCCAAGTAAGTGGCAACCCCCGGAGGTACTCTTGCGGTCTACACGGCATTCGGCAAAGTCCGAATCCGAGTAACCTAAGAGATGAAAACTAGCGTTTTTGGGGTACCACAAACCTACACTTGGGGTATGCTTGAGATACCGAAGTATCCTAAAGACCGCCTTCTTGTGCGATTCTTTAGGTGCCGCTTGAAAGCGAGCACACAAGCACACACTAAACATAATATCGGGCCTAGATGCGGTAAGATATAGCAATGAACCAATCATGGAACGGTAATGAGATTGATCAATAGATTTACCGTCCATGTCCGCGTCGAGATGACAATTTGTCGCCATTGGAGTGCTTCTTGAGCTACAATCTCCCATCTCAAATTTCTTCAAGAGGTCCTTAGTGTACTTCTCTTGATGGATGAAGGTCCCCTCTTGAAGTTGCTTGATTTGAAATCCTAGGAAGAAGTTGAGCTCTCCAATCATTGACATCTCGAATTCCCTAGACATCATTTTGCCAAACTCATGGCTAAGAGCTTTGTTAGTTGAGCCAAAAATAATATCATCGACATAAATTTGACAAAGAAATAAGTCTCCGTCGATGTCCTTGGTGAAGAGTGTAGTGTCCACCCTCCCAATCTTGAAACCTTGCATTACGAGGAAGTCCCTTAAGCGCTCGTACCATGCCCTTGGAGCTTGCTTGAGTCCATAGAGTGCTTTGTTTAGCCTATAGACATGGTTAGGGTTTCTTGGGTCCTCAAACCCGGGAGGTTGCTCAACAAACACAAGTTCATTAATATAGCCATTGAGAAATGCACTCTTAACATCCATTTGATAAAGCATGATATTATGATGAGAAGCAAAAGCAAGGAGTATGCGGATAGCTTCTAACCGTGCTACCGGGGCGAATGTCTCCCCAAAATCCAAACCTTCAACTTGAGCGAATCCCTTCGCCACAAGCCTAGCTTTGTTGCGGACCACCACGCCATTCTCATCTTGCTTGTTGCGGTAGACCCACTTCGTTCCAATCACATTCTTGTCCTTGGGTCGCTCCTCCAACACCCAAACTTCATTGCGGGTGAAGTTGTTGAGTTCCTCTTGCATAGCCATCACCCAATTGGAGTCTTGGAGAGCTTCCTCAATGCTTTTGGGTTCTACACACGACACAAAAGAGTAGTGCTCACAAAAAGATGCAACATGACGTGAACGAGTACTTACTCCCCGTGAAGGACTTCCAATGATTTGATCCATTGGATGTGCCTTGGAGATGCGCCCATGTCTCATCAACGGTTGTGAGTCACTTGGTGGTGGTGAAGCATCTTGCTCGTCTTGTGGTTGGACTTCATCTTGGACTTCATCTTCTTCTTGGTGTTGTGTGGCTTGTTGGTCTTGCATAGGCAATGGATCATCTTTGTCTTCTTCTTCATCCACTTGAGGCGCCATGGAGGTGTTGATGTTCGGACTTGAAGCTCCCCCTTGATCATGGCTCTCCTCAACTTCGGGCTTGATGTCTCCTATGGTCATGTTCTTCATAGCTTCTCGTAGAGGCTCATCATCTATATCATCATGACCAAAACTCTCCTCTTGGGAGCCATTAGTCTCATCAAACTCAACGTCACAACTTTCTTCAACTAACCCGGAGGTTTGGTTGAATACTCGATATGCCTTTGAGTTTGACGCATAACCAAGGAAAATACCAACATCGCACCTTCTTTCAAACTTACCAAGTCTTTTCTTGCGGTAGATGTAGCACTTGCATCCGAAGACCCGGAAGTAGGAGATGTTGGGCTTTCTCCCAATGAGGAGCTCGTAGGGAGTCTTTTGGAGAAGTCGATGAAGGTAGACTCTATTGGCGGCATGGCATGCCGTGTTGATCGCTTCCGCCCAAAACTTCTCCGACGTCCCATAATCATCAAGCATGGCTCTCGCGAGGGTGATTAGTGTCTTGTTCTTTCTCTCAACAACACCGTTTTGTTGAGGGGTGTATGTAGCCGAAAATTCGTGCTTGACTCCTTCACGGTCACACCACTCCCCAATATTGTAGTTCTTGAACTCGGTGCCGTTGTCACTCCGGACCTTGATGATGGGAAGTTGGAATTCCCGTTGAGCTCGTTTTGCAAAGGTCTTGAAGACTTCCGGGGTTTCACCCTTGTCACCTAAAAACAAAGTCCAAGCATAGCGAGAGTAATCATCAACAATAACGAGACAATAGAGATTACCGCCAAGGCTTTGGTAGGTGGACGGTCCGAAGAGGTCCATGTGAAGTAGTTCGAGCGGCTTGGAGGTAGACACCATTGTCTTCATCGGATGGTGCGAAGCCACTTGCTTCCCGGCTTGACATGCGCTACATAGCTTGTTCTTTTCAAACGTCACGTCCTTTACGCCGGTCACCATCCCTAGCTTGAAGGACTTCTTGAGCTTGCTCATTCCTATGTGAGCAATCCTCCGATGCCATAGCCACCCCAAACTTGTCTTGGTGAAAAGACAAGTGGTTAGGCTTGCGCTCTTGTTGGAGAAGTCCACCAAATATAGATGACCATGCCTAAAGCCCTTGAATATTAGCTCTTTGCTAGCTACACTAGACACCACAACACCATCTTTGTCAAATGTGCACGTTAGTCCAAGATCACAAAGTTGAGCAATAGAGAGCAAATTAAAGCTAAGAGACTTAACGTAAAGCACATTCGAAATGGACAAGTCATTAGAAATTGCAATTTTACCTAAACCAATTACCTTCCCCTTTGAGTTATCACCAAAGGTGACTTGTTCATGATTGCCGGGGTCTTCTATGGAGGTGAACATACCATCATTGCCGGTCATGTGTTGAGTGCACCCACTATCGAGTACCCAATGTTTTCCTCCGGCTTTGTAGTTCACCTACACACATGAAGTTAGTTTTTGAGTTTAGGAACCCAAGCCAACTTAGGTCCTTGTATGTGTGATACAAGTGATTTTGGGACCCAAAGTTGCTTGGGGAGCTTCCCCTTCATGCCCTTGATGTTTTTGCCAATGAACTTCGCCTTCACCTTTCCACCTACTTTGCTCAATAGATAGTGACAATCATTGAAAGTAGATGAATAGTTAGGAGGTAATTTTGGAGAAGGACGAGTGGGAAGAGGGCACTCCCTAGTGTGATGTCCGGTGACCTCACAATGTTGGCAATAGGATCCCACTTCCTTGATGAAGCTTGTCCTAAGCTCCGGTGAGGGCACCTTCCATTTGTTGGGCGTAGGGAAGGTCCCAAGTCCCCTCTTGTTGAAGCCTTTAGCTTGTTGGAAGAGGATCTCCTTGTGCTTGTCCTCTCCCTTGGAAAGTCTAGCCACACTAGTGCGGAGACTTTCGATCTCGTCCATTAGCTCCTTCTCCCTATTAGCTTTCAATGGCAAAGACTCATGCAAATTGTTAGTGGCATGTGAACTAGCGGGTGTTTTGCCATCAAGAGTTTCTTTCTTCAAGTTATTCAATTTTAGTTCCATTGCTTCATAGGAAAGACTAAGTGTCTCATGCTCTTGAACTAACTCGTTATGCTTAGCCAATAGTGCCGAGTTAGCTAAGTCAAGCTCATGGAATTCAAGCTTGATTTGAGCCTTCTCCTCCTCGATTTGCTTGACATGTGACTTGAGCGTTTCATGCTCATTAAGTATGGTGACATACTTGTCTTGCAAATCGAGGTTGGCACCCTCTAGCTTAGCGCGAGTTAGCTCAAGTGCCTTAACCTTAGCCTTTTCCCTTTTGATAATGGCATGATATTCATTAATCATAGATGCTAGTTCATCGGGAGAAAGTTCATCATCACTTGAGTCATCACATACCTTTGTGTTACCTTTCGCCATGAGGCACATAGGCGGTGGAGGAAGGGGTGAGTCATCCTTGTTGACGATAGCGAGGCTTGCCAAGTTTTCTTCCTCATCTTCACTATCATCACTTGTTTCTTCATCGGTGACCCACTCATTTGCTTCGCACATGAAGACCTTTTGAGGTCCTCTTCTCTTCTTTGGAAAGAGCTTGGTCTTCTTGCCTTTGTCAAGTTTCTTCTTTCCAAAGGTGCGCTTGGGCTTTGCATCTTCATCATCATCACTCTCTTCTAGCTTGCGATGCTTGCCCTTGTCCTTCCTCTTGTCCGGTCTTGGACAATCATATGATATGTGGCCTTGATTGCCACAATTGTAGCACGTCTTGTTTTCATCTTTCCTTGGCAAGAAGGCTTTCTTCTTGGGATCAAACGAGTATCCCTTCTTGGCAATCTTTGAGTTGAGACGTGAAAACTTCCTCATCATCAATGCAAGCTCATCATCATCATCATCTTCACTTGTAGCTTGTTCTTCCTCACTTGAGCTAGGCTCAACCACTTTCTTCTTCTTGGTATGTGTCTTCTTGGTTGAGGCCTTGAGAGCAATGGTCTTTGATGATGATGACTCCTCCATCATTCCAAGCACACTCATCTCATGAGCATGTATCTCTCCAATGAGCTCCGAAACCTCAATGTTGTCAAGTGACTCCTTTTGGAGCATTGAGTTGATGATGTTGTACTTGGGCTTGGGAAGTAGCATGAGGATCTTGCGGTTGATGAGTCCCTTGCCAAGAGAAGCAATGTCAAGAGCATTAATTTCCTCAATGAGTACATTTAAGCGAGAAAACATTTGATTAACATTCTCATGAGGAAGCATTTTAAAATCATCATACTTGGATTTAAGCAAGTGATATTTGAGCTCTTTGACACGAGAGGAACCCTCATGGATCTCAATCAAGCAAGCCCAAATTTCACAAGCTTTCTCCTTACTAGCAATTCTAGCAAATACATCTTGACTAATGCACTCATAAATAGCATTCCTAGCCTTAGCATCCCATTTTAGTTGATCACCAATATATTCATGGTTGCCAAACCCCGCATGGGTCGCTTCCCACACTTCGGGAGAAATTGCCTCAAGGTAAGCGCGCATGCGTGCTTTCCAATAAGCAAAATTCTTGCCCTCGAAGGTAGGAACCGAGCCCCCATTCTTGGCCATTTTTGCTCTCTAGCGGTGAAGCTAGAATGATCCAATGAGCAACCTTGCTCTGATACCAATTGTAGGGATCGAATGCCCAAGAGGGGGGGGGTGAATTGGGCTACTTCAAATTTTAAGTCAATTTAAAGCTTAAGTGAAATCTAATTCTCTAAGCAAGCCAATAGTGCAATTAAGAGAATTAAGTGCGGAATTGAGAATTGCGTAATCGTAAAGGGAGTAGGGAGGAGGAATGCAAACGCTCGAAGATACGGGGACACGTCGATTTTTCCCGTGGTTCGGTGAGATCACTAGGATCCACCTACGTCCACGTTGTGGCACCCACCTAAGGGTATCGCCACTCCCAAGTCACCGAGACGAGGGAATCCACTAACTTCCTCCGTTCGCCATCCTTGGCAAGGTGGAGCTCAAGCCTTGTACAACTTCGATCCTCCGGGCTTCCACAATGGTCTCGGCAAGCTCCGGAGCGATCTCTTCACTCTCCTCTTGATACAAGGTGAGCGCAATCACCAAGAATGCACTTTCTCACGGCTCTCCCTATTCTAGAGTCTCCACTCACCCAGAGAGGACGCACACAAGCTTAACTCTAAGAGGAACTAGCCTATATCTTGAGGTGTGAAAGGGTTACAAGAGTGTGAAAATGAGTATTCTAAGTCTTGGGCACTTGGGGAATGTGTAGTGGTGCTCTTGTTGTCCAGCCTCTTCGAAATGACTGGTGGGAGGGGGTTAAATACTCAGCCCAACCGAATTAGCCGTTGGAAAAGTGGGCTGATTACTTTTTCTGTGTACATCGGATGATCCGATGACCCCCTTTTATGAGCATCGGTCTAATTAGATTAGTTGACGTCATTCTGTCAGAAATGACCGTTATTAGACCGATGCTTCACCTCCTTCATCATCGGAGGATCCGATGAATAGATCTTCAGTCTGGTTGAGCTGATAATTTGCTTCTGTTGTAATCGACCGATGTGCATCTGCCTTCAACATCGGATGATCCGGTGTTCAGTCCTTCAGAACACTTCAGAAAATTTGCTTACTGTTGTATTCATCCGATGTTCACTTGATACACATCGGATGATCCGGTGTGTTCTTCATTCTGAGGTCTTCTTCTTCTGTTGAGTCCAAATCGACCGATGCAGTCATTCTTCAGATCACCGGATGATCCGGTGTGTACAATTTGTTTCCTTCGAGTTGAGTTGGACTGATCTTTTGGATTTTGGACTTGTGACCTCTTGAACACTTGTTTGTATGGCTCTTCTGATGGATATGGAGCTTCTTGTGTTGCCAATTTTGATAAGGTTGTGTCGTTGTACGAGTTCCTCATTTGTTTCCGATTAACCCCTTAGGTTAGTTCGTTGAGGGGTCTCCTTTTGCATCCAATGAGCAGTAGATGACATTTATGAGTGATTGATCGACGTTTGATTCATTGTACATGAAACCTCGCATCCACAAACTCATTAGTGGTAATTAACGGTTGTCATTAATCACCGAAACCGTACCTCGTGGGGGCCTAGATGCTTTCACCACTTAAATTCCTTGAAAGAATTCAAGGAGATATTTGTGGACCTATAAGACCCTTATCGGGACCATTCAGGTACTTTATGGTTTTAATAGACGCATCTACTAGATGGTCACATGTGTGTCTTTTGTCCACACGAAACCATGCATTTGCTAAATTTATGACTCAAGTCATAAGATTAAAGGCAAATTATCCTGAACATAGATTGAAATCTGTAAGATTAGATAATGCTGCAGAATTTACTTCAAAAGCCTTCAATGATTATTGTATGGCTCAAGGAATTGAAGTGCAACATTCAGTACCATATGTACATACTCAAAATGGTTTGGCTGAATCACTTATTAAGAGAATTAAGTTGATTCTAAGACCATTATTACATAACTGTAATTTACCTATTACATGTTGGGGTCATGCAGTTTTACATGCTGCAGACTTGATACAATTGCGACCAACTGCATATCATAGTGTTTCCCGACTACAGTTAGTACGTGGTAATGCTCCGAGTATTTCCCATCTGCGGAAATTTGGGTGCGCAGTATATGCACCAATTTCACCACCGCAGCATACACAAATGGGTCCTCATAGAAAGATGGGTATTTATGTGGGATATCATTCTCCCTCAATTATAAAATACCTAGAACCCATGACTGGTGATTTATTCACAGCAAGATACGCTGACTGTATATTTAATGAAGATCATTTCCCGGCATTAGGGGGAGAATTTCAGAATAGTTCAGAATGCCAGGAAATAAATTGGGATGATAAATCCATAATATCCTCAGATCCACGTACACAAGAGACTGAACTACAGGTTTAGAGAATAATAAATTTGCAGAATGCTGCAAATAATTTGCCAGATGCATTCACAGATTATAGTGGAGTTATGAAATCTTGGAATCCCGCGGTAAATGCACCCGAACGAGTGGAGGTACCAAAGAAAACCACTCTGACTCCTTCTACACGGAAGAGGGGGAGGGTAGAACCTAAAAAGAAAATTGCTAAAGAAAAGCAACCAAGAAAAGAGAAACCAAAAGCTCCAAGAAAACCTAGGAATGTGAGAAAACCAAGAGGTAAACAACCTCAAGTGAATGTGAATGATCCACAGTCTAGTTCTCAAGCGCGTAATATAAATGAGACTAGAGGATCGGAAAATCCCGACAATCTCGTATTGGGAAATCATGAGATGTCAAAAGGGATGGAAGAGATTTCCATTAATTATACTAGTTCAGGGGAAGTTTATAATCGTAGTACTACAATTGCAGACCTATGCTTCTCAACAATCATTGCTGAAAAGTTCCAAGATGATTCAGAACCTAAGTCCATGGCAGAGTGTAAGACACGCTCAGACTGGAACAAATGGAAAGAGACAATTGAAGTTGAGCTTAACTCGCTTAAGAAGAGAAGGGTATTTACTGAAGTAATACCTACACCTCCAAGAACCTTTCCTATAGGATTCAAGTGGGTTTTCATTCGAAAAAGAAACGAAAATAATGAGGTGGTAAGATATAAAGCGAGGCTGGTTGCACAGGGTTTTACGCAGAGACCTGGAATTGATTTTAATGAAACTTACTCCCCAGTAATGAATGGAATAACATTTAGATATTTAATATCTCTGGCAATGCAAAAGCATCTATCAATGCAGTTGATGGATGTCGTGGCCGCGTATTTATACGAGTCATTAGATTCGGATATATACATGAAAGTTCCAGATGGAATTTCTGTGCCGAATAGAAATATAAATCGCAATATGTATTGTGTTAAACTTGTTAAATCCTTGTATGGATTAAAACAATCAGGAAGAATGTGGTATAACAGACTAAAGGAATTCCTTATAAAAAGAGGATATTCAAATAATGATGATTGTCCATGCGTGTTCATAAGAAAATCCAATACTGGTTTTTGTATAATATCAGTATATGTGGATGACCTAAATATCATTGGTCATGAAAAGGATATAAATGAAGCACGTAATCATCGTAAGAAAGAGTTCGAAATGAAAGATTTGGGTAAAACCAAATTCTGTTTAGGACTATAGATAGAACATCTGCAGAAGGGTATCCTTCTGCATCAGTCTGCTTATGTCAAGAAAGTATTGGAAAGATTCAATATGGACAAAGCATACCCCCAAAGAACTCCAATGATAGTTCGTGCCTTAGAAAAGGATAAAGATCCATTTAGGCCGAAACAAGAAGATGAAGCAGTATTGGGAGCAGAATACCCATACCTTAGTGCCATTGGTGCATTAATATATCTAGCAAACAATACGAGACCCGACATTGCATTTGCAGTGAATTGTCTTGCTAGATACAGTTCAGCACCAACTATGCGTCATTGGAAAGGAGTTAAAAATATCATGAGATATTTAAATGGCACAATAGATCTTGGTTTATTCTACCAAAGAAGACAAGAATCTGATTTAGTCGGATATACCGATGCAGGATATTTATCTGATCCACATCATGGTAGATCACAAACGGGTTTTGTGTTTTTACACAATGGGACTGCTATATCATGGAAGTCATCAAAACAGACTTTAATAGCTACGTCCACAAATCACTCAGAAATAATAGCACTATACGAAGCATCAAGAGAATGTGCATGGTTACGAAGAGTGATTAACCACATAGAAACTTCATGTGGTATAGGTGAAATGAAGTCACCTACGATTATCTATGAAGATAATGCAGCTTGTGTTGCTCAGATGCAAACAGGATACATAAAGACTAATTACACGAAACATATCTCTCCAAAATTGTTTTATCCATATGAGTTACAACAACATGGAGAAATATGTGTAACCCAAACGAAGTCTTGCGATAATCTTGCAGATTTATTCACAAAGTCATTACCACTAGCCATATTTGACAAATGTGTCAAAGGCATTGGAATGAGAAGACATAGAGATTTGCAGGGTTCAGGGGGAGAACCTCTGTAAATTATCCTAATTAAAGGCATCACATTGTACTCTTTTCCCTTTATGAGTTTTTATAGAATTTCTTATTGAAAGGTTTTTAACGAGGCAATGTGCACACAAGAATATGTCTGTCTCTCTATTTTTTTCCAAAGGGTTTTTGAAGGAGACATATAGACATGGAATATAATATAACTCATGATAATGGGCATCGACTGTCCAAGGGGGAGTTTTAAGAAACTGTTACAACACAACAGTTACAAGTGTGAACAGTAGATGCCGTCGGCGGTTGCTCCTCCAACAGACGCGACGCCAACGGCGGTTTCCTCCCTCGCAACCATTGAACATGTATATAAGTCCCAGAATGAGTAATGAATAATACACAAGTACTTTACTTACAAGTACTTTACTTTCAAGTACTCATTTTCAACATACAGGACGAAGAGGAAGCTACATATCAATTACATTAACTGCCATGCCTAATACGAATATAGTCAGAATTGCTAGACTACCAAGGTTGATCTTTTTTTGAAAATAGACCCAATACAAAAGAGCTGTGCAACCATTTTTTTTTTCAAAACATGATTGACCTGGTATTGTGTCAATTAATTAGGAAAATCTCGGAAGTCATCTTTCTGCCTGGTGTCCTATACAACCGTTTCCCCGTCACAAACCAAAGGAGAGCAACCAAGTTCACTGCTAACAGGAATCCGACAGCTTCAGAGTCCAATTTGACCAAAACTCCTAATTCTAACGACAATGAATGTATTGTTAACTCTGGATGTTGAGCCTGCAGGTAAGATTTCTGCCCACTTAAAGAAAAGAACGTATTCGGGATGGTTTGAGCAAAATAGAGTTTGATACTTAAAGAGAGCTGGGTAGCTTCTCTTTCAGGCGTGAAATGAACTTAAAAGTCTCCTCTGCTTTGACCTGTTGATAAATGTCGCTTCTTGATACCCTGTCTGGATGGAACTTCACTTGAGCTTGCTTAAGAGCAGCTCTAACCTGAAAAGGTTAAGCAGTTGAGTAAGTATATGACACAGAGAGGAGATTCTAAATCGTCAGCAGAAAAATAGCTGTCATTGTCGGAGTACTCATATAGGAAAAGTTTGAATACATCTTCAGCTTCTTGAACAGAACACTGGTTCTGCAATATGAAGGTAGATATTTATTTTCCAAACAATCCAATTAAGAGTTTCTTTTGTTTCCAAAACAAAGAAGGGTGAAACATGTAGCCACATCTGTTCATGGAATTTGGGTTGCTCTTCAGTAAGTTATTAAGGTCAACCATGGGACAATGTCCACTAGTTTTTGTACAAGGCTAAAACGTACAAAATGAACAGTAAGAAAGAAACTAGCAGCAAATGAACTTTTTCACCACTATCATGTGAAGGGTTATGTGTACCCACAAGAACAGGACGTACCTCATCACCTTCAACAGGGATGCCCAATACACGCAATATTGATGGTGTATCTCTATATCTCCTTTTAGTGTCTTCAAGCTCCTTTCTTACTACACAGCGATACTGCTCCTTTAGCTGCATTTCTTCTTCATTCTGCAGGAAGGAAGAAAGTTAAGAACCATAGGAAAACAGTGAACAGAATGCTAAAGCATGTAGGTTAACAAATGATTATGCCAGGGGCATGTACTAGTTTGATCAAGCAAAATAAGATACCTTTTTCTGTGATCCCCGGACTTCTTCTAATCTCTGCTTCTGTTTCTTCTCCATGTCAAGCAATCGCAAAGCTTCAGCCTTCTTTCTCTTTCGCAATTTCTTTGCTTCCTGAGCCTGCAAAATAATTTTTTTTTTCAAACAGTGAACATTTATGAGTTGTACATGAATGCTAATACACGTTAATTCTTTCTTTCAAAAAGGCCCTTAAACATGGGAAGCCAAATATGCAAGTTGTTAGCACAAAGCGTGTAAAACAACACTGATTATGAATGATAACTTTTTGTTCCCAAATGTGTGGATGTCATCACATAGTTCTCGTACAATTTAGCCTCAATTGAAAGAAGCAAAATTTTGTACCTGTATTTGTAATTGCCGCTGTCTGGATGCCCACTCCTCCTCTGCTGCCCTTTTGAACTCAGCAGTTTCTTTATGTTTTTCACGCTCACCAATCAGAACATCCTGAAAATTTGAAGCCTCTTGAACCAAAGTAAATTGTCCCAATCCTTCAGGATCATCCACCGGATCCTTTCGAGACAATGAACAGCTCCCTGATGTGACATTTTCAGCATCTGATGGTAACTGATCCTTACGTGGGGGTGAGCATACACCCTCGGGTACTCTCCCATCCATCTTTTCAGGAGTACTGACAGGCATCTGAGGACTTCCATATTTCCAATATGATGAGGAGCTTGCAGGAAATACCCTATTTGCGGAGACAAAGCTATCAACAAAGGTTTGGTCCAGGTGACGAGATTGAATTCCATCTGAGGCCTTATTAGGTACAGCACCGTTGTGGAAATCAGCTGTTTTGCCATTTTGAGCTGTATCAGCATCTAAAGAAGGACTTGCACAGCTGTCAGGCCTTTTTCCATTTGAAACATTTCTATCAGAACATCCGCTGGTATTTTGCCCTGAAGAAGGGTTGCAGCCATCCTTTGCAGCTCCAGTACTGTTTTGTGCACCTTCCTTGTCTGCATGACTAAAATGCAGAAATACTTCCTCATTTATATGGCTTTCTGCATGGCTATCCTTTACATCACCATTGCTATTTTGCACACATTCTGTTTCTTTTCCATCAGAAGCATTTTCATTCAAACATTCTTTGCTATCTGGCACTGTAGAAGGGTCATGACCATATTTACCATCACAACTACTTTGCTCACCTTTCCATGCATCACTGAAATGCATGTTTCCATACAAATTGCACTCTGCGGTGCCATCCCTTGCACTGCTACTACAATTTTGTGGGTCTGCAGCTTGAAAAAAACAGAAAACATCCTCATCTAGGTGGCATTCCGAACAAAAATGCACCCCTGCATTTTCTCCTGGTTGTGTCTCTGACCCAGAACTTGATGTGGATGAAGCAGCCATACCCTCGTTGCCGCTATGGATGCCATTAGGCATCTTTTTCCTCAATGAAGCAGCAGTCTCCCACATCTTACGGGCTGTGCCACTCGTGTCATCCATAATCTCACAATCTGAGGTGCTATCATCGGATTCAGATTCAGAGTCACATCCTTCTGACAGATCAATCTCAGAGCTATCCGATGTGCAATCCAACCCGTATCTGTTTCTAGGAGAAGCACGCTCGGGCGTCGTCGCAGCCAGAGAACCTGCACTACGGGCAGTGCTGGGGCCCGCCTTATCCCCTCGAGAAACCTCCTTCTCCCCCTCCTCATCATTATCATCATCATCTAAGTTGATCACATTACCAGAGGGTCCATCTCCTTTCTTAGCCTGACACCTAGACGTCGTGGGGAAAGCTTTCCCCGCAGCACCGGCATTCACTAGGAAGACCTCCGAGTCGGAGCCTCCCCCGCCATCATCCTCGTCGATAACCACAACGGCGCAAGGCGCGCGTTTTTGCGTCGAGCACCTCCCGAGCGGCCGCAGCCCCGACGACCAGGCCGGCGCCCCCTGGCGGAAGTTGAACCGCCCCCACGACATGGCGACCCTGTCCAAGAAATGATCGCCGCAGGCTGCTGGTTAAGGCATCCCGAAACCCGCACCTGACATAAGGTTGCGCGCCGATCCTGCGGGGGAGACGGCGGGAATCCTAATTTAATCACACTGAACAAGGGGCCTATTGTTAACAAATCGGATAGAAATGGGAGGGGCGCAGGTGGAGGAGGGCACGTACCGTGGTAGCGACGCCGGCGGCGAAGAGATTTGGGGAAGGGATTGAATCGGGACTATAAAAATCCGCGAGCACGAGCACGAGCACGGGGCCTCCTCTTTTCCGCTTCGAATTGCGAGACTTTTGAAGTCGATGGGGGAAAACTGGAAGCGGCAGGATTTTGGGGAGGGAGCTCCGAGCCGAGGTGGGGGCCAGGCGCGGACCCCCTGTGCATGACACCCACGTGTGCGCTTCTAGCTGACAGGTGGGTCCAAACCTGCGGTGGTCCCACGTATCATCATCCGTTTTGGAGCACATTTTTCCAGTTTTCGGGCGGGCGAGGGCGGGGGAAGTTGCCGAAGCCCGCACGTCTGTTCTCACGAGTTTTTCACCGTGGCGCGCGGTTGTTTCGCGGTTCCCTCCGAGTCTGTGCGCGCGCCTGGTCTTGGGGCCGCGGAGGACGGGCGGGTGATGTGGACGTGCGGTGACACGGATGTGCTGGGATTCGTCGGCGCCGGGTGTGAGTTGATTCGTCTGTGCGCGCGGTCGTTCTGGGTAAGTTTCACGAGCTCGTCCACGCTTCCCCGGCTGGACGGTCGTTTTGGCGGCACGAGATTTTCACCGCGCGCGCTCTGTGGCGTGCGTGAGCAAGGGCTGGTGAAATAAGGTGTCGGGCTTCGACGGTGGACGTGGGTATGGGTTCCCCACGCGAAAATAGTCTGACTGAGCAGGCACAGGGCACTTCTGAATAAAGAAGGAACTTGCTCATGCATACGAACAACGTTACACAATGGGCTGACGGGGGCAGTAGGTGTCAACTCGTTAACGTTACTCCAACAACAATGTTTCTTATGAGCTTTTGTGAAAAAAAAACAGAATACGATACTTGACGCGGGAGCCATATGACAAAAAAAATTACTATAAGCCATATGAAAAGTCACGTATAAGAATGAAGTCACACATGGTAAACTGAAGGGAAAGGTTAACGCACGACGACGCGACTCTTTTCTACCGGCCGCTATATCTTAGGACTCGTCGTCGTCAACCTCCGGCCGGACTATGGCAAGCATTGTTATCACTCTGACCATAGCCCATCATCGATGCCTCGACACATGAGTGCCCCCTCATCGTGAACCCCTTCTATTTCTACAAGATCGATGAGCCCTAACCCGATAATCGTGAAACCCTAACCCTCCTGCCCTCCTCCACCTCTAATGGTTGACGATGATCTTGTCAACGCTGGGCGGCTGGGCGTCACCCGTCCTCAGCTAAGTTGGTGTTAGATGGACCGTCACGGTTGTAGAAAGGTGTTTGATGGGTCAGATGTAATCGCGGTCCATCGCTCATGTAGAGTTATGATAAGCTCAAAGTTAAAGTAGTAGATTTCATCCAACTTAATAATGGGACAGAGCTCCTGCCATGGTTTCAAAAAAAAAAATTAGTAGATTTCACGTATCTTTATTAATAAATTTTCTGGTTTCATTCAAGCCAATTTGTACAATATCCATATGCATCATTACAAACCTCGATTGTTCTTGCTTGTACTGCATGGATGACGCGGACGGTGGAGATTATATTAGTACCCCACAACTTAACCATCTACACACATCTACAATACATAGTAGCATACACTTATACCGTAGCACCATGCGTGATGTTTGCACCGGCGCCAAACCATGCACGCAAATAGACAGGGTATAGAAGTGATTGTCCGGTTCGACTATTAAGCATCTCTAGACAGGGTAGGACGGCAGCTTGGCGAGGCCGCAGACGCCCTCACCGCGGACGCCGCGGCGGATCCTGACGTAGCCGCCCTCGCCCCACGACGTGCCCCACGAGTTCTTCATCAGCCAGTACTTCGTGCCGTCGCTAGCCGTGCCGTACCCCACGGCGGTGATGGCGTGGTCCAGGTCCGTGCCGCAGTCACCGTCGAGCACGCCGCCGTCGTAGAACCGGAACATGTAGTCCCCGCCGTTGATGGCCACGGACACGGGCTGGTGCGCCACGGCCGCCATGAGCGCGGCCTCGTTGTTGCGCGGCACGTCCTCGTGGCCGCTGATGGACGCCGCCGCTCGCACAGAAGAGCGGCACGACCCGTCCTCGCCGCGGTACGGGTAGCCGGACTCGGAGGCCAGCCCGCCCCGCCGCGCGATGAAGTTGAAGGCGTCGTCCATGAGGCCGCCTTCGCAGCCCTCGTCGTTGCCGTAGACGTCGCAGTCCACCAGCTCCTGCTCCGACAGCGACATCAGCCGCCCCGTCCGGACCTTGTTAAGCCCTTCCACAGCTGCCACTGCTGAGAACGCCCAGCAACAACCTACATAGGCATATGCAGAATGCTTGTTAAGTTGGATTGGAGTTGATGGTGATACAGAGTTTTAACGAAATTTTGATGTCACGTCTGTCACGTCACAGAAAAGAGTATAAACCATTTAATCAATTCAGGTAAGTTACTTTTGATTTTCCTGCCTTGTTTGACCAAAAACGTGCATGTCTTGGGTGCATGTAGACTCTAGTCCTCTACTACCACACAGCACGTCAGCGGTCCACTAGTCCAGTGTCTGTTGTGCTTCACCTCTCAGTTTTGATCGCACGCGTGCATCACGTAAAAGTGAGAGATACGCATGCACAATATCGTTACAAAATAAATGGACCCTCTATTATTTAGCATCTTATTCTCGTTTTGCTTTCACGGTAATATACTAATTAACTAGAATTCAATATAATATATATAAATATTTGTCCAAATACTAGATTGATAGGCAGTTACTGAGTATGCATGCAACTATGCACCATGCAAAGTGGTATGTGTGTTTCGTACCGCACTCTCCTTGGTCCTTGACGCCGGTGACGGCGCCCATCATCCTCCAGTCCACGCTCTGCGGCGCGTCCGCCAGGCTGAAGTTCTCGTACCTGAACCGGCCGCTCCCGGCGGCGCCGGTCACCACGGCCTCCGCCGGGAGCTTGTACCCGGTCCTGGCCGCCCGGAACTCCTCGTCGTTGAGGTCGGCGAACCTGTTCGTGGCCAGCCGGTGGCTATTCTTCCCTGCAGCGTTAAACGAGTCAATCAGCTTCGCGTTGGCCCGGAATATCTCCAGCCGCCGCGCCTTCTCCGCCGCGTCCCTGTACGTGCGCCCGTGCTCCGCCATCCACTTCTCGTGCCGCGCCGCCATGGCGCCGTCCTGATCCACGGCCAGGTCGCGCGCCGCCAGCGCACGGGGAGCGTCGTTGCAAACGACGCTGCCCATGACAAGAACGGCAAGTACTAACAGTGAAACAGACATTGTTGCAACAATCCTTTTTTTTTTTAAATACCCGATGCAACAGTTCGCATGCAGGTGTGTACTACTGTCTAGTGTAAGTTTTTCTTGCTCAAGTAACTTGTGTTGCTGCTGTTGTTCGATTCCTTCCATGCAGGGAAGGGGTTTATATAGGCAGTCAGGACTCAGGAGCAGGAAAGGAACAAGAGAGAAGTTAGGCACGTTTAACTGCTACTAACAGTCGAATTAGCCTGACGATGGAGCAATCATATCAGGATTAACTCTAAAGAAAGTCGAGAGCCGTGAAGTAAGCGCCTATATGACAAGACCCCGCATGCATATATATTCATCCGTCCAGTCTTCTGAATGGTTCCAAACATCATACGGAAATACGTAATTTGATGCCGCTAGTGGACATCCATGCATTGATTAGATAACGAGCATGACGCTGCCGCCATTTGTAACCGAGCGCGACGTGCAAGAACACCGAGGCCATATGCGTTTGCAGATGCAGTGTGTGTGGCGCCGTCGGGTGAAGTGTGTCGCGCCCGGACTCCTCTGCTGGCTGGACTGGACATGGGAATCGGATTGGTGCAGTGGCGTGAGCCAGCGGCTCTCTTTGATCGAGCCGTGAGCGATTCCCTTCATAAAATTATGTGGATTCTTACGGTAGCCGCCATGGGATCTCTTGGCTCGCAGTTGAGATCGAGACCCTTATCCGCGGACAGAGTGCGGCTACCATCCTCGCTAACGTGTGGGCGTTGCTGGAATTTTATCTAAAAAAACATCTCGAATCCAAATTGCTTCTTATGTGCTTACCATTATTCTAGCAGGAAGCGAGAGGTGGTCTCGTCATCAACTCATAATTATGCTTACCATTATTCTAGCACCGTCTCACGGACATGGCTTTCCTCCTCCGGTTTGTCCTCCCATGCGTCCTCCCGCTGATGTGTTATCATCTTATTTGTTTTGAAGATATGTTAGTTAAACTGAGTATTAATAAAGAACCAATAATATTTTGACACGTCAACAGGAGGACGCATGGGAAGACCGAATGAGAGGAGGGAAGCCGCATTCCCGTCTCACAAACAAAACAGATTGATTGTATTTGCTCGTCGAAATCTAGATAGGGGTGGTAAAAGACCCAAAAAAATAAACTAAAAGTGGAAGGGCCGAGCCAGATTTGGATCAAGCGAAATTTTTATTTATTTTTAGTCTATATTTTGATAAGGGTCGAAATAATTTGTGAAACGGCCTTTTGGTCCGGACCCATCGCCAGACCTAAATCTAGGTGATTGGGCAATTTGTTTCAAAAAGAGGATTGATAATCATGTTGGAAACCCACACGCATTAGGTTCTGAACAGGCGCTCCGATTACTAGAGACCTTTTACAAAGTGTACTACTACTATTACTACGTTGTTGAATCTAGGTTCGGTAAACCACTAAACCCTAAACATTTCGCTTCAGAGTGAGGTCTCATCATATCGAAACATGAATCTCGTTGCATATACAACGGCGGCTCAGACTCACAGTCATTTGTTGTCCGCCATAGCTGATCATGGAGCGCCAACTTTTGATCCGCGTAACACGAATAACACGCCACTATCTCCACCGTAGCTGTTTTTTTTCAAAACGTCCAAACTGAAACCGGGTTAATTATAAGGGGAAGATAGAGTTTTGGTACATGAACCAGTGGTGCGAAAACTAGGAAACCGGAACCACAACAAAAAAACAAGCAGAAGAAAAACAGTAAACAGTCAATCGCCACTCCTACTCAATAGGCTCATTAATTGGTTTGCGCCTGCCATACGCCACAACACAGTGTCTTCTTTGATGACGTCTAATTCATGCACCGACCTTTCATGATCATGGAATATCCTGACATTATGTTCTTTCCATACAGTCCACATGATCGCGAATACCAACGAACGTAGTCCGATCACATGGTCATCGGATGATGTGCAACATAGGTTGTGGTACCAGTCAAACAATGAAATGGCGGGGAGCCAATTCCTCGGACAGAGCTTAGGTTCCTGCACCCAAATGCCAATCCGTTCCCAAATCGTCCTCACCAGCGGACATTCTACCAGGAGATGAAGCAATGTCTCAAGGTTGCGGCGGCAGAGCGTGCAAAAATAGTTATTTGGCCAGCCACGCCACTGGAGACGATCAGATGTCCAGACATGATTCTGTGTGATAAGCCAAGCAAACATCTTGCACTTACGAGGAGCCCAAACATTCCAAATCAATTGAGGATACGGTGATCTGAAGGTTCCTTCAAACTAGATATGGTATATGCGGACTTAGCTGAGTCTGGCTAGATGCTGTCATGGTCCAAGAGATTGTATCCTCATATTCTTTGGCTGCAAGGATATGTTCCTCTCCTGAATTCGGATCCAGAGCATCGTGTATTGCAACATCAGCTGGTCTGTATTGATGGGGATTAGGCTGCATATCCATTTTTGGCCCTCTAGTGCCTCCGCTAATGTGTGCCTTTGCCCTGCTATGCTGTACAAATCTGGGAACATGGCCGCCGGTGCTCCGCCCTTAAGCCAACCGGTCCACCAGAAGCTTGCCTTTCTACCATTGCTAATAGCGACTGAGGTGGCCGTGGCAAACAATGCTCTATCAGTGTTGTCGGTACCCGGCATACTGGGTACCCTTGCACACAAGCTAGAGCCGCCTAGTTACCTTGCCTCCCAGCAGAGACAGGGTCTGAGGGCGCCACTTGTTCAAGAAACCCGGACCCGCCTGCCTCAGATGGGAGGTCCGGGGTGCCCAAAAGACATCTTGAAGGAGGAGCTCAACTCCACCTCGGCGACAAGCTCCCAGGAAACCACGTGTCCAGCAAGACGGGACCCAACCTCCTCCGCGGAGGTGAGCTCCCAAGCTACCACGCGGCCCACGAAGTTGAGACCCGATCTCCCCCGCGGAGGTGAGCACCCGAGTTGCCACGTGGCCGCGGGGCGAGACCTAGCCTCCCCCACGGAGGTGAGCTCCCGAGCTGCCATGTGGCCTACGAGACGGGCGTGGTCTCCACTGTGGCGGTGAGCTCCCTAGCAGCCGCATGGTCAGTCCACTTGCTCTGAGTGAATAGTCAGGAAGTTAAGAGGGCAGTGCACCTTGTCTCCGTTGAGCCTTGAAGATACACGACTTCTCCAGACGCATGGCGTGATGCACGCCTAATGTCAAGAACCGCTACGACCAATCACATCGCAGTGAAGACGCTGCAGGCCTATCCTACTCTGCCAAGTGGGTAGCTTACGGCGTCAGAGATAGTTGGATGGGACATTTCCTATCAATGTCAGCGACGATGCATGGACGATCGACAACTCAGGCGGCAAGACGGCAAGTCCCCAAGGCTGCAGCCTTGGGGAGGCTTATGCGAGAAGCCTTAGATATTTAGGATAATATCGCCGGGGGACTACCCGTCGCGCCCCGGGACCCCAGTTGTAAGGCGTCCGGCTTTGTCTATAAAAGGTCTGGACCGCCACCAAACAAAGTACCAGACTCAGAATCCCCGAAACACACACACACATACACACTCACTAGCAATACAATCCACCGTAGAGTAGGGTGTTACACTCCTTGCGGCCCGAACCACGTAAAAACCACTGTCTCTAACTCCATCCGCTAGAACACTTGATTGAGGCATAAGCCCCGCCGAACTAAGAACCTCTACGGGCTGCTCCTTAGACGATCCAGGGGAAGTGTTGTTCTAACACTTCGACATTTGGCGCGCTAGGTCGGGGTTTTTTCCCTCAAAAAAGTCGTAGCGCTTTCAACACCATTGTGTTCATCAGGCCTGTGGAAGGCGGCTTTCGCGGCCGTCGTTCGATGACCAGATCCGTCGCTCGGGCGACACTCTCTAGTCTGTCTCGCCCCCGTGCAGGTATGGATGGCCAAGATGGCACGTCGGGACATGCCCCGGCTCAATCGGCTCCACCAACACCACCAACAGCAAGCCCGGAGAGTGCTTTGGCGGCGGCCAGAGCTCTCCTCCACCACCCATCGTCGTTGAACGTCTTTCATGGGGCGGCTCAGCAGTGGGTCCAAGACATTGACCACTTCATCGCCGAAGCCATCAACTCCCCCAACAGGGGAAGGCGCCTCATGTCGCTGTCACGCACGCCGTCCGTCGACCGTGGCATCGCCAACTCCCGCTCCTCCAAGCCTATGAGCGTTGGTCGGCTTCCCATGAAGGACCTCATGGCTGAGCTTGACCGTCATCAAGCTCACCTGGACAACCGTGTCATCATCAAGCGGCATCGAGAGAGTCGGCGGAACCTCAGCGCCAAATATGGCCCTCAATGCCATGTTCACGAGGCGTCCTCCGTCCAAGGTGCGCTGCAGGTAAACCCTCCGCCACCTGACTAGGAGTATGTCGGCTCGACAACTCTCATGCAGTACTCGATGCAGCAGGATGTGTAGCAACAGTACTTGGCACATCCAGTACCACTGCAACAACGCATGGCACAACCAGTGCCACAACCGCAGGTCCAGCAGATGCCGCACATTGTGCAGCAGAACCCCTTGGGGTATGCTGTCCCATCTGCCTCTCTGACGAAGCCCGTCAGAGGCTGCGCGACGTTGGCTCCACACCTCCGCTTCGCTATGTGGCCATGCAAGTTCTGGCCACATATCCCAGAGAGGTTTAACGGAAGCATCAACCCGACAGAGTTCCTGCAGATCTACACCACGACGCTCCTTGCTGTAGGAGCGGATGAGACCATCCTAGCGAACTACTTCCCAGTCGCCCTGACTGGATCAACCCGCTCATGGCTGATGAACCTTCTCGAAGGAACTATAACCTGTTGGGACGAGTTGTGCCGGCAGTTCACATCGAACTTCGGTAGCTCCTACACACGCCTCGGCACCGAGCTCGACCTCCACGCCGTGCGACAACAACTCAAGGAGATGTTGAGATCATTCATCCAACGCTTCTTCCAGGTACGCAACTCCATCCCCAACACCCCAAATGCCTCTATCATAGTGGCATTTCGCCAGGGAGTGCGTGACCGCAAGATGCTCGAGAAGTTAGTCATGCACAACGTGGAAACGTCCCCGAGCTCTTCTCCATCGCTGACTATTGCGCTAGAGCGGCAGAAGGTCACGACTGGCACGCTCAGCCTGCCCCCGGAGTGGGTGGGGTCAACTAGACTAGAGAAGGAGCCGCTACCCCTGGTAGCGGCAAAAAGAAGAACAAGAATCGAGGTGGCAGCCAGAACAAGCCGCTGCATGGATCCCCCGTCGCGGCAGCAGCTACGACTAGAGAAGGCAAAACCCTACGTCTGGAGAAGCGCCCTTGTTAGCCACTTGCCGCTGATGAAGACGTCAAGCCCTGCCTGGTGCACAAGACTCGTGAACACATGGCGAGCGAGTGCTGGGAGATAAAAAGGTGCACCAAACACTACCAAGAGCGGGCGCAACAGCGCTCGGACGGTGCCCCCTTCCGCCAGCAGGAGGGCAATTGGAAGGTCGAAACCAAGGTCGACGATGACGAGGAGCTGGAGTACCAGAAGCAAGAGCGGGCTGTCAAAGTGGTCCACCAAGAGGAGGACTCCGGCGCCAGCAGCGACCACGAGCGTTGCAATACCCTCCACGTCATCTTCGGAGGGTCTTGGGATCTCGTGTCCCAGAACGCGGTCAAAACCCTCTGTCGTGCAGTGGCTTCGATAGCCCCTGTACCCACTCCGGCGCAGCACCATCGCTGGAAGGAGACGCCGATCAGCTTCGACGCCTCCGACTGCCCCAAGAACATGGTCGGGGCACGGGTCCTGCCTCTCCTAGTCGCCCCCACCATAGCCAACGTCAAGCTCCACTATGTCTTGATAGATGGCGGGGCCAACCTCAACCTCCTCAGCCGATCAGCCTTCAAGCAGCTGCAGATCCCGTTGTCCAAGATCGCCCCCTCGAGCCTGTAACACCCTCATTTCCATGCATCATGCCTTGCATACACTCATATACATGTTTAACATTAACCCATATAAAGAGGAACAAGTTTAAAATTGATTTGGAGTAAAACCGCACTTAAAATGCAGGAAAGTGCGGACTAGTCCAATTTTATTGAGGACTAGTCCTATTTCACTCTGACTAAAAACGGACTTGTCCGTTTTTGCTGCGGACTCGTCCGATTTTGCCTCTGGAAACTTTCGGACTTGTCCGATTTTGTGCAGACTACTCCGATATTCCGAGAATCCTTGAAAATTTGCTAAGTCCCTGGACTTTTTCGGACTAGTCCGGTGTTCCAGCGGACTTGTCCGTTTTCCTCTCTGACAAAAGTCGGACTTGTCCAATTTTTGGCCAGACTTGTCCAATTTCTCTCTGGACATTTTCAGACTAGTCCGGTCCTTTTCGGACTTGTCTGATATTTCGCGACTCCGAGTTGATCTTTTGTTTTACGACTTGTTTCTTGGGTTTCACGTTAAGTGAGCCTAGGGACGTCGTGCCTAACTCTTTTAGAGCCCATGTGGGACTCTAAACCGACCTCTACTCATCTCAAACTCGAAATCCATCTAACCCTAGCCTCCACCTCTATATAAACAACCCCACCCCTTTGCTTGACATCTATTTGCCACTTTTCCACCCCACCCAAACCCTAGTTCGTGGAGATCCACCACCAAGGAGGGAGGAGGAGATCCCAAGCAAGAAGAAGAAGAGGAGGAAATGAAAGAGGATCAAGATCTCCACCAAGCTTTCGTTCTTCATCACCAATTCATCTCCAAGTTAATCAATCCTAGATCATCAAGATCCAAGTGTTGCCTCCAAGTTTCTTGATTCATTGGAGTTCTAAACACCTGGTATACCTTCTATTCTCTTTTCCTTACGTGAATTCAACCCCTAATCTCCAAATTTACATCGATCTCGAAAACCCTAGTTCGCTAGTTCTGAGAAGTGCGGACTAGTCCGACCTTCTGCAGACTAGTCCGATTTGCTGACTAAATTATGGTAAATTAATTCTAAAATTTTATCAAATCAACTCCAAATGTGTATAAACTTGTTAAAAATTATTATAACTAGTTAGTGATCATTAAAAGCAATCTATTAACAAGTTCCACCTTGCATTTGCATTAATCATGCATATCATGTCATATTGAGTAATACTTGTGCACTCTTTGATTGTGTTTCTTGTCTTGTATGTTTATTGTGTGGAATAGACGGATTTGCGCTAGAGAGTGCCGCGGAGGATCTCCAGCACCAAGAGTTTGAAGTCTTTGATCCCAATCAACAGCAAGAGCAAGGCAAGTGCCCTTAAAGCATATTGATCCTGTTTTAAAATAAATGTTTTGTTTGCAAACTGCGTGCTTGTGTCAATTTGATGGGAAATCCTATGGTAGGAAGTTTACTAGAATTGTTAAACCACCCTTGTCACCTGGAATATATGGTAGACAGTCGGGAAGGGCTTTTTACCTTTTTGCTTCGCTTAATCAACTGGGATGGGAAAACAACTATACCACTCAATTTAATTATGCATGGATGAGATTATGGTTAATATGAACTGATTAATATGATATGGTAATGGGTGATCTAAGCAAGTCTGGTATGTGGATGGGTTGGATGTATGGTGGATTACTTGCTTTAGATCTAAGAACCGGTTCATAGAGCGACCATCTAGGATTTACAGTGCCACCACGAGGCCAAGTATGGGTGCAGCGTAGCTGATTAATTAGGGCTTTGCCAGTGCTATTTGGACCATTAAGGATGCTCGGGGAAGGGGTAGTCGGATTGGATTTGTTGATGATTGGTGAGACTACCCTGGGGTCTGAATGGCTCAAGAGGGGGCCCTTGGTTGAAGATGTGCTCAGTGGGAGACATCGCCACCGGTGAAACCTCAATGGGGTATAAATAGGCTAGTAATCCCTTTGTAAAGGCTATTTTGTGATCTCTTGGCCACACACCGACGGAAGTGTGAGACGACATAATTGAGATTCTATAGTCATCGAAAGGTGATGAAATCACAAACACGTAGGTAAAGCGGTACAACCTCTGCAGAGTATGTCTAAAACTATCATGATAGTTGTGCTCCTGGTTATGAGCAACCTGGACCCTCACATGATTAGAGGGAACTCGAAATTGGGATGGTATTTGGGATGGTTGTGGTTGGAATTATGGTTATGGATGGTTATGAATTGAGTTCTGGTATTGAATATGGATATTGGTATATGATGATGGATATGGAATATGTACTGGTACTATGATTTTAATTATGGTTTATGATGGGTTTATTCACATACATGTAATATATTGTTTTTCAAATGTTTTAATGTACTTTTCAGCACTTAACCTTTATTATATTCGTCATTTGAATCAACCACATGTCATACTTTCCACACTTGCTGAGTACGATATGTACTCATTCTTGCAATCCCCCCAACAGTTGCAGGTCAGGATTGGGAGTTTAATAGCGATAATGCGGAGTTTTAGGCCGTGTCTACCGTCATCTTTGCCTGTGGTGTTTTGGAGCTGCGCTATGCCCTATTGCTTATGCTGCCTAGCTGTTTAGTTTGCTTATTTAGTTTACTTCCACTGCATTAATTTGAAGTTGTCATTAATATTCATCAGAGCTTGTATTTGAGGATAATATGGTTTGTTTAATAAAATTTGGTTAATTAATCTTGTTCTCTGATAATTTTCTATATACTCTTTTGTGAATGCATTCGTGTATGTGTTTTGAACATCATGGGCACACATATGCGTTTACTTGGTTCATTTTCAGAACCGGGTGTCACAGAGCCCATTCTCGGGGGTGGGACCTGGGAGCATCATCCCATATAACAACATCCACCTTCGGGTGACCTTCGGGACACCCGACAACTACAGGACGGAGAGCATCCTCTTCGACGTTGCCGATGTTAGCCTCCCCTTCAACACCATCATCGGCATGCCTACCCTGTACCAATTAATGGCGGTAGCCCACTATGGCTATCTCGTCCTGAAGATGCCAACCCCCTCCAGCGTCCTCAAGATCTACAGAGACCGCACTGCTGCGGTGTTAGCCTTGGAGCAGCTCCAAGCACTCACAGCAGACCCAACACATGTATCGGGTGGTGCTGGATCAAGTCAGCCTCTGCCAAGCTTGCGTCAGCATGAAGCACCCGCTGCGCCTCGACTGCAGCCCTCCAGCAGCATCAACACCTCTGCTAAAGCTGCCAAACTCAGTCCTGGCTCTACTCGGACCACTCGCAAGTCGGAGGGTCAAGGTAGGAAGTAGGGATGTTCATCGCCTCCTCTAAAGTAGCTGTTGATAACTAGGTTGCCCGCCAACCATCACGGCTACCCATGGAGCTTTGGGCACCCCTATTGTAAATACTAGGCTTAGTAGAACATTATAAAGGTTTTCTTAGGGCTTAGGAGCAGCACTAAGGACAACCGAGCACCAGGAGGGTCAGGTCCAAAGTGTGCAGTCAGCTTAGCTTGGTTCCACACCCTAAGCCTATGCACCCTGCCTCCCTCATCACCCGGAGGCAAATCGTTGCCCTCTTTTGTAAAAGCCAGTATCCCCTTATGAAGCCCTATAAAAAAATCACTGTTTTACTTAAAGGCTTCTTAAGAACTTTATCCATTTACTTACGCATTAAGTTTATGAACATACTATACTAGACTCATTTATTGCGTATTATCTTTATATGCATGGTTATACGCTCTGTAACTCACCCATGCAGGAGTCGTGCAGTCCTAATACTGAAAGTGCATCTAGGACTCCCTTGTGGGTTTTGGATGATTTATGACAAGCAATTGGGATCCTAACCTTTTTGTTGAGATGAATGCAGGCCAATAATCAAAAATGAGCAAAATACCAAAAAGAAGGGATAATGAGGAGCAAAGTGAACTTGAGCTCAAGGAAAAGAAATAGTATATTATTGTATATGGAGTGTGTTAAGGAAACACACCCAAGAGCTCAATCATATTTAAGCACACACACATATTGCACAAAGTTACACAGGACCGGACTAGTCCGATATCAACCGGACTAGTCCGATATCCTTTCTGCACCAGATCGGACAAGTCCGATATCTGTCGGACTAGTCCGATATCTTTCTCACTTGAGTCGGACTAATCCTCCCGAGGGCGGACTAGTCCTCAACACACTTCACAAGTCACACAAAATCAGACAAGTCCGTTGTTAACCGGACTAGTCCGATATTCCTTCTGATCCACTTTGGACAAGTCTGATGTTTACACGGACTAGTCTGAAATACCCACTGATCTAAATCGGACAAGTCCTCCAAGTGCGGACTTGTCATCCAACACACTTAGGGTTTCACATGGCCGGACAAGTCCGATGGCTATCGGACTAGTCCGAAGATTTCCAGTAGTGAAATCGGACAAGTCCGTTTTCGACCGGACTAGTCCGATATTTCGGGACACTTAGGGTTTGCTACACACAGCACACCGGACTAGTCCGGTGACCACCACAGACTAGTCTGATCTTTCTGAACCCTAAAGGTCACTTTTAGAAACCCCATATAAATAGAGGTGCACAGCCCACTTTTATACTCTCTCAAACCCTAGCGCCGTCACAACTCCCAAGAGACTCAGAAACCACTTCTCTCCACGAAATTAAGTGCAAGATCGATCAATCCATTAAGGATTACTTCTAGATCATTGGAGAGACACTTGTCACACATCATTGAGCTCTTGGTTTGAATATCTAACACACTCCTGCATTTCAATTGTAATTTCTGAGTGTGTTTTTGGTGGCATTGTGATTTGTAATCTAAGGGAGCTCTTAACGTGTGAGAACGCCCCTTGAATTTGGTTATTCACCCCTTTGTGATTAGTGGAAGAGGGTTGGCCTTCGTGGCGACCCGACGAGGGTAGGGTTGGAGAAGACCCGATCCTTTTGTGGACTCCTCAACGTGGACGTAGGTTGCCTTCGTGGTAGCCGAACCACGGGATAAATCGTGTGACTTGTCCTTTTTGTGTTAATCACTCAAATTGATCAACTTACTCTAGGGTTTGATACACATTGTTCAATTTACAATAAATTGTAGAACACAAGCCTTAATTGTGATACAATCCAATATACAACTGTTAAACTGTTGTTTGATTCTATATTTCCGCTGCACACATTGAAGAATCAACCTAATCGATTAATCTTGATCAACTTAGTCCGTGAATACCGGACTAGTCCGCAGTTTACCGGACTAGTCCGATTTCTCTGGTATTGAACTTGTTGTTGAGTGTTGCAGGATCCGACAAAAATTCAAAAGGCCTATTCACCCCCCTCTAGGCCTACATTCAATTGGTATCAGAGCTTGGTTCTTCAAGAAAGAGTTTAACCACTCGAAGAGATCATGTCGGACATGAAGGACGTCCACAAAATCAACAACCAAGAGGAAGTCAACAACGACAAGACCCAAAAACTGGAGAAGTACCTCGAAGCCATTCAAGACTTCGAGGACGACTATGAGGAGACGCTGGAGCTAAAGGCGCACCTCAGAAAGAAGGCACTTTCAAAAGGGAAAGCGAAAGTTGAAGATAAGAAGAAGGGGAGTAGTCACACCGACTACTCCTGATATCCTTTTAATTATGATCGTCTAAATTCCAATAACAATCACTACTTATCTATCCCACTTGGAAAAGCCCCACACTTCGATGGGAGTGATTACTCCATGTGGAGGCAGAATATGAAGATGCATTTGATTTCCCTCAACCCAAGTTTATGGCATGTTGTATGTACAGGGATAGATATTCCGGATGACGACGAAGAGCTCACCCCAAGTCAAGAGCAGACCATCCATAGAAACGCTCAAGCCGCAGCCGTAATCACCTCCTCCCTCAGTCAAGACGAGTTCACCAAGGTGGATGGACTCGAAATTGCTAAGGAGATATGGGATACACTACAAACAGCACATGAAGGTGACCGACATGTGCGTGAGGCAAAAATTGAAATGATCGAAGGCGAACTAGGAAGATTCGCAATTGAGGAAGAAGAGTCACCCCAGGATATGTACAATCAATTGACGACACTTGTTAACAAGGTTCAATCATATGGGAGCAAGAAGTGGAATGACCACGAGGTGGTAAAGCTCATCCTTAGAGCTTTTATGCCTCGCAATGTCACGCTATGCTCAATGATCAGAGAAAGCCCCAGTTACAAAAGGATGACTCCAGATGAATTGCTTGGTAAAATTATCAACTTTGAAATGATGGGGAAACAAGCCAAGCACGTCAAAGAAATTGCCGACCTCACCTCGGCCAAGAAGAAAGGAGTTGCCCTAAAATCTACTCTCAAGCCTCTATCCAAAGAAGCAAGAGAAGCACAACTAGAGGAGGACAGTGATGACGAGAGTAGTGAGCTAGATGAAGAGGATATGATTTTGTTCATGAAAAAGTTCAAGAGAATAATTAAGAAGAGGCAAGGAACAAAATCATGTGAAGGAAAGTACAAGAAAAGGACGAAGCCAAAGATGAGGCGGGCGTGCTATAATTGTGGTGAGTATAACCACTTTATAGTCGATTGCCCGTATGAGGACAACAAGAAGAAAACTAAAGAAACCAAGCCTCAACCTAAGAAATTCTTCAAGAAGAAGAAACAAGCCGAACAAGCACACATTGGGAAGGAGTGGGACTCAAACGATGAGTCCTCATCATCCGATGAAGAAGAGATGGCTAGCATAGCCATAGAAAGCACATCCAAGAAATCCACACTCTTCCCCACACTCGGTGTAAAGAAGGGAAATAGCACTTGTCTCATGGCAAAGGAAGGTAAACGCAAGGTAAACATCAAAACCCCTTCCATGCATTCCTACTCTAGTGATGATGAACTAGATAGTGATGATGAGGATATGCTAAATGGACTAGATAGGAAAACTGCTACTAAAATGAATTTTTTTACTTGACCAACTTGTTGAGAAGGAGAGGTTAATTGATCGTCAAGAGGACATGATTATCTCCCAAAAGGAGAAGTATGTCAAACTTGACAAAGTCCTAGAGCTTGAAAAGGAGAAAAACAGTTCACTAGAGCTTGAGCTAGCTTCAAGCAAGAAAACTTGCTTGGAGTTAACCGACTCAAATGTTGCAATCAAGGACCAACTTGCTAACCTGATCAAGGTTAACAAAATCCTTGAAGTGCAAGTTGAGTCACTCAAGCTAAGTGAACCTTCCTCCTCTTCAAGTTCACCTTCTCAACCCACTAAAACTGATCTTGTTCATATGTGCACATGTAGTAAAATCAACACCAGTTTGAAGGAGAAGTCAACCTCCACAAAGGATAAAAATCCTACCCAGTATGGAATATTTGACAAGGAGAAGATCAACTATGCACGTAGTGCATACTTGGTCCAAAGACCTCCAAATGTCAAATATGGCATTGGTTACTCTTATAATGAAAAGCAACATGCTGGAAGTCATAAGAATAACAGGGGAAGGATCTACTTTGTGAAGGGAAGATCCTCTCAAACTAATAAGTTGAAGAATAAGAAACTGAACTCGCATGAATACCGGACTAGTCCGGTCGGTGTCCGGACAAGTCCGGTCATCCGGACAAGTCCGGCCACCCAGACTAGTCCGATTCATAAACAACAGCAGCTTGTATTTAAAACTTTTGATGCCTCTTATGTATTAATGAGAAACAATCTTGGTAAGGTTTATGCTTATTATGTTGGGCCACGCCATGGGAACATAAAATCCTATGTGTGGGTGCCCAAATGTATTGTAACTAACCTCCAAGGACCCAATCAAGCTTGGATACCTAAAACCAAAGCATAATTTGTTTTTGCAGGCCTATTCCTCCGGTGGATACAAATGGGTGCTAGACAGTGGATGCACCAACCACATGACCGGAGAAAGGAGGATGTTCGTGGAATATGAAGAAAACGAGGACCCAAATGAAGGCATCTACTTCGGAGATAATAGTCAAGGAAAGGTGCTCGGTACCGGTAAAATTGCAATATCCTCTGAACACACGCTTTCTCATGTTTTACATGTTGAATCTTTAGATTATAACCTGTTGTCCATATCTCAACTATGTGACAAAGGTTATAATTGCTTGTTCACTAACGAGGGTGTGACCGTCTCAAGGAGGAGTGATGGTTCTGTTGCATTCAAGGGTATGTTGAAGGGAAAGATTTACCTTGTTGACTTCAACAAGGGTAAAGCCGAACTCGACACATGCTTGATTGCAAAAACCAACATGGGTTGGCTGTGGCATAGACGGCTAGCGCATGTTGGTATGAGGAATCTTCAAAAACTCCTCAAGGGCGATCACATTCGAGGTTTGAAAGATGTTGTTTTTAAGAAAGACGGGCCTTGTAGCGCGTGCCAAGCCGGGAAGCAAGTTGGAGCACATCATCCCGCAAAGAACATCATGACTACAACAAGACCGCTCGAACTACTTCACATGGACTTGTTTGGTCCAGTTGCTTACATAAGCATTGGCGGTAACAAATACGGTTTGGTTATCATTGATGATTTTTCTCGCTTCACTTGGGTTTTCTTTTTGCATGATAAGTCAGAAACACAAGGAACACTCAAGAAATTCTTCAAGCGAGCTCAAAACGAGTTTTCATTGTCAATCAAGAGTATTCGAAGCGACAATGGCACGAAGTTCAAGAACATACAAGTGGAGGAGTACCTTGATGAAGAGGGCATCAAGCACGAATTTTCAGCGCCATACTCACCACAACAAAATGGAGTTGCCGAAAGGAAGAACCGAACACTCATAGAGATGGCAAGAACAATGCTCAATGAATACAAGACTTCAGATCGATTTTGGGCGGAAGCGATTAACACCGCTTGCCACGCCACAAATCGGCTTTATCTTCATCGACTACTCAAGAAAACTCCCTATGAGCTACTCAACGGTAACAAACCAAACATTTCATACTTTCGAGTTTTCGGTTCTCCATGTTATATCCTGAACAAGAAGCCCAAGACTTCAAAGTTCGCTTCGAAGTCCGATGAAGGTTTCTTGCTCGGTTACGATTCGAACACCTACGCCTATCGTGTTTTCAACAAGGCCTCCGAACTTGTTGAAGTAGCACGTGACGTAGTGTTCGATGAGACTAACAGCTCCCAAAAGGAGCAAGTTGATCCATGTGAATTAGGTAAAGAAGAAGCTCCTTGTCTAGCATTGAAAAGAATGGCTCTAGGTGAAGTTCGACCACAAGAGTCACCTTCACACATAAATGAGGAAAATGAACCACAAGAGGAGACCAACAATCAAGGGGGAGCTTCAACACAAGCACGAGAGTATGAAGATGATCAACAAGTCAACGAGGGCAACCACTCAGGGGGAGAAGAAAACGATCATGAAGACACAACTCCCCAAGTGCCCCACCCAAGAGTACACCAATGCATTCAAAGGGATCACCCAATCGACAACATCACCAGTGACATCCAAAAGGGAGTAACCACTAGATCTCGCATAACTAACTTTTGTGAGCATTACTCGTTTGTCTCCTTTTTGGAACCACGCAGGATTGAGGATGCATTGAAGGATCCGGACTGGGTGGTGGCAATGCAAGAAGAATTGAACAACTTCAAGAGGAACGAGGTGTGGGAACTTGTGGCAAGACCCAATGCAAACATAGTGGGCACCAAGTGGGTCTTCCGCAACAAACAAGACGAACACAGAGTGGTAACAAGAAACAAGGCGCGACTTGTGGCCAAAGGGTACTCACAAGTCGAAGGTTTGGATTTCGATGAGACTTTTGCTCTAGTAGCTAGGCTTGAATCTATTAGAATATTACTTGCATATGCTACTCACCATGAGTTCAAGTTGTATCAAATGGACGTGAAAAGCGCCTTCCTCAACGGACCGATCAAGGAAGAAGTGTACGTGGAGCAACCACCCGGGTTTGAAGACGAAGAATTCCCCAACCACGTATATAAATTGTGTAAGGCTCTCTACGGCCTCAAACAAGCTCCTAGAGCTTGGTATGAGTGTCTTAGAGATTTCTTAATTGAAAATGGTTTTCAAATTGGCAAAGTAGACTATACATTATTCACAAAGAATTTAGATAATGATCTTTTTATCTGTCAAATCTATGTTGATGACATAATATTTGGGTCAACTAATCAATCCTTCTGTGAAGAATTTAGTAGAATCATGACAGACAGGTTTGAAATGTCAATGATGGGAGAATTGAAGTACTTCTTGGGATTCCAAGTGCGACAACAAAGGGAAGGAACATTCATAAGCCAAACCAAGTACACGCAGGACATACTCAAGAAGTTTGGCATGGACAAGGCAAAGCCCATAAAGACCCCCATGGAAACAAATGGCCACTTGGATCTCAATGAAGATGGACCTAGCGTCGATCAAAAGGTATATCGCTCCATGATTGGATCTCTACTTTACTTATGTGCATCTAGGCCAGATATTATGTTGAGTGTATGTTTATATGCACGATTTCAAGCCAACCCTAAGGAATGTCACTTGACAGCCGTAAAAAGAATCTTGAGATATTTAGTTCATACACCCAACCTTGGTCTTTGGTACCCAAAAGGCTCAAAATTCAATCTCATTGGTTACTCCGATGCAGATTATGCCGGGTGCAAAGTAGATAGACACAACACCTCCGACACATGCCAATTCCTAGGGAGATCCTTAGTTTCTTGGTCATCCAAGAAACAAAATTCCATTGCTTTATCCACAACCGAAGCAGAGTATGTTGCAGCCGGGAGTTGTTGTGCACAACTCCTTTGGATGCGACAAACTCTAAGAGATTACAGTTACAATATGAACTGTATTCCTCTCCTTTGTGACAATGAGAGTGCCATTAAAATAGCCCACAATCCAGTTGAGCACTCTAGAACTAAACACATAGACATAATACAACATTTCTTGAGAGACCATTCCATGAAAGGAGACATTACCATCTCACATGTCAACAACCAAAAACAATTGGCCGACATATTCACCAAGCCACTTGATGAAAAGCGTTTTTGCGAACTCTGAAATGAACTAAATATCCTTGATTCTCGGAGTGTGGCTTGAAAAGTTGCATACCTGTATGACCTCTTCAAAATTTTGACTGAATTGTGAAAATCATCCCTCTTCATTTTTTCTCGAAAAACTATGTCAATTATTAGATCTTGATGAATTATGATCATTGTGTGATTGTTGTATGCTTACTGGTCAAATTCATCAAGATTAATTGATTTGTTTTGTCCCACCTATTCTCTATTAATGAACCTTCAAATATATATGAATGATCTATGCAATTTCTCCTGGTGACCACGGACTAGTCCGTGGTTACCCGGACTAGTCCGCTCTTTCAGACTAGTCCGCAGAGTGCCGGTTAGACCGGAATAGTCCGATAGACCATGGACTAGTCCGATATAGCTCTCTGGATGACTTCGGACTAGTCCGGTCATGTCCGAACTTGTACGATTTTTCGTGTCCATAACCCTAGCCGCCACCAAACCCTAATCTTCTCATCCCCACATTTGCTCACGCCTTCCTCTCTCTTGCGCTTGAGCTACCAAGGTGATTCTCTGCTCCCTCCGTCGAAAAAGTCCACATTTGGGTGGAGATCAAGCTTGACCTCTTGGGGATTGAAGCTCGCGGACTTGTCCGGCCTCCAACCCCCAAACCTTCAAGCTTCAATCGATTTCTTCGGTAACTTTCTTCAAAACCCTAGAAATCTTGTTTTTCTCCATTGTTGATCGTATAGCCTAGCATCCTTCACTAGATACATGCTTATTTGATGTACTACGTGTATGCTAGACTAGATTTGCATTAGGAATCATTCCTTGACCAATCTGCTAGGTTTTTGAGGATGAACATCGGACTAGTCCGATCCATGCACGGACAAGTCCGGTCCTCCGGACTAGTCCGTGCCTGTGCACCGGACAAGTCCGATGTTTCTGAACTGAAAACCTAATTTTTCAATTCCTCAATGCAAGTCATTGCTATCTTTTCATACCTATGCCTTGTATCACTTACCATCATTCTTGCAAAATCATTCTCAGATCATGTCAAGCTCAAACAACGAAATCTCCGACTTTGAGGCTGAGTTGGACCACGAAGTGGCACCTCGGTCCTCGACGGGTCTTGGCAAGAAACGCCAAGAAAGACCCTCAGATCCAGCTCCTTCACCTCCTCAGGTTCGGAGGAAGGTGCTGGCAAAGAAGCCAGTGTCAAAGGCAGCCGCATCCTCAAGTGCCTCTCGCCAAGCCAAGGGCAAGGGCAAGGGGATAGCAATGGGGCCAGTCGGGCCCTTGAAGCTCCATGCTCCCAGGGAAGGGGTCCGGGACCCTACTGAGGAGAAGTTCAACGGCAAGGGCAGTGATTCTGTAGCCAAGTTCAGAAGCATTGACTGGTATGGCAGGCCAAAGCAAGCTGTCGATGGAAGGTTTTGGTGCAACTTCCATGTAGACTTCTACAAATCGGTGTATCTACCGATGAAGACCCCCGTGGTGCGCAGTCAGTGGATTGACTGGGCACACTTTGAGAAGAAGGGCTGCTCACCGTTCACTGATGTAGTGAGAGCCATTGAAAAGCATGGACTGAGAGACCTATTTGCTTTCAGACACAACTGGAATGATGAAGTGATTGCGCAGTTCTTTGCGACCTGTCACTTCTCTAGTGAGGATGAAGAGAGTGTCACTTGGATGAACCATGGATCCAAGTACAACATCACTCAAGAAGATTTCACTAGCTTGCTCCACCTTGACTCCACAAGGTCTGATTGCTTAGTGATACACAACATTGGGGTCATTGAGAAGGACAAGATGAAGTTTCTATATGAGCCAAACTCAAAGTTCAACCCTCCTTCCACCAAAAACATGAATCCATTCTTTGTGGTGTTGAACAGAGTGCTAAGAAAGACCATTGCCCCTAAGGATGGGGATGCAGGGAGTGTGCAAGGATACCTCCGAACTCTGATGAGAGTCATAAGCAAGGACCGCCCATTTGATATGGCGGAATACATTTGGAATGATATGGTAAACATCTCCTGCACTCCCAACAGATCTTGCGGATATGCTCCTTACCTTATGTTTATGATTGAAAAAGTCACCGGCATTGAATTTGTGAAAGATGTGGAGCATCTCCCCTTGAGGCCTCAAATGCCTCAAAAGCCAAGTGTGCAGGCTGCTCCTTCGACGACCTCTAGTCCAGAGGCACCTGCAAGATCAAGTGAAGGTGCCAGAGCTGTCCCTACTTCAAGGGAAGCCCCTCAGAAAGGATCAGTTAGTGGGATCCTCAAGTATCTGGCTGCTATATTCTCCTCCTGCAAGAAGGCCGAAGTGAAGGCCCACAAGCTCAACCAGAAGAGAAGGGAGGACATGAAGTACATAAAGGCCAATGTAAAGCAAATTTGCCAGAAGCTGGAGATCGGTCCCATTGGATCTCCAGTGATTTCTGAGGATTCTGACCCAGACTTCACTGAGCTCGCGCCCTTGAACCCCTCTGAGCTTGCCTACTTTGGCATTAGGGGCTCGAGTGGCTCCGTCCCTCCTCCTTCCCCTCCTCGTCAAGCTGATGATGATGAAGACGAAGACGACGATGAGAGGACCGACAGTGAAGAGTGAAGACCCTAGGACCCTCCTCTCCTTCTTTTTGGTGTCTTGATGCCAAAGGGGGAGAGATTGATGGGGAGTCTTAGCTTTAGCTGTGGTAGGGTGCGAGGAGAGAGTTCTCTTTATCTTTCTTTGTGATTGTAATGCTTTAACGCTGTTTTCATGTTAACTATGGTTCTGTGTTGAAATGCTTAATTAATTTGCAAGTATGTGTTGAAATCTGCAACTTTGCTCCTGAAATGACATATGTACTTTGTATTGATTCATCAATGTAAATTATGTCATTCTCAATGTTTCAATGCACTTAGTTATGCATCCCACCATAAAGAATGCACATATGGATATTTCTCTTACTGCTTGATGTATTTTTGAGTCATATGTGCATACTTTATGAAAATATCATCTCTTTTTGTCATATTTTGTGAAATCTCAATTGGTTGTCATCAATCACCAAAAAGGGGGAGATTGAAAGTGCATCTAGGACTCCCTTGTGGGTTTTGGATGATTTATGACAAGCAATTGGGATCCTAACCTTTTTGTTGAGATGAATGCAGGCCAATAATCAAAAATGAGCAAAATACCAAAAAGAAGGGATAATGAGGAGCAAAGTGAACTTGAGCTCAAGGAAAAGAAATAGTAGATTATTGTGTATGGAGTGTGTTAAGGAAACACACCCAAGAGCTCAATAATATTTAAGCACACACACATATTGCACAAAGTTACACAGGACCGGACTAGTCCGATATCAACCGGACTAGTCCGATACCCTTTCTGCACCAGATCAGACAAGTCCGATATCTGTCGGACTAGTCCGATATCTTTTTGACTTGAGTTAGACTAGTCCTCCCCAGGGCGGACTAGTCCTCAACACACTTCAAAAGTCACACAAAATCGGACAAGTCCGTTGTTAACCGGACTTGTCCGATATTCCTTCTGATCCCCTTCGGACAAGTCCGATGTTTACACGGACTAGTCTGAAATACCCACTGATCTAAATCGGACAAGTCCTCCAAGTGCGGACTTGTCATCCAACACACTTAGGGTTTCACATGGCCGAACAAGTCCGATGGCTATCGGACTAGTCCGAAGATTTCCAGTAGTGAAATCGGACAAGTCCGTTTTCGACCGGACTAGTCCGATATTTAGGGACACTTAGGGTTTGCTACACACAGCACACCGGACTAGTCCGGTGACCACCACGGACTAGTACGATCTTTCTGAACCCTAACGGTCACTTTTATAAACCCCATATAAATAGAGGTGCACGACCCACTTTTATACTCTCTCGAACCCTAGCGCCGTCACACCTCCCAAGAGACTCAGAAACCACTTCTCTCCACGAAATTAAGTGCAAAATCGATCAATCCATTAAGGATTACTTCTAGATCATTGGAGAGACACTTGGCACACATCATTGAGCTCTTGGTTTGAATCTCTAACACACTCCTGCGTTTCAATTGTAATTTTTGAGTGTGTTTTTGGTGGCATTGTGATTTGTAATCTAAGGGAGCTCTCAACGCGTGAGAACGCCCCTTGAATTTGGTTATTCACCCCTTTGTGATTAGTGGAAGAGGGTTGGCCTTCGTGGCGATCCGACGAGGGTAGGGTTGGAGAAGACCCGATCCTTTTGTGGACTCCTCAACGTGGACGTAGGTTGCCTTCGTGGTAGCTGAACCACGGGATAAATCGTGTGTCTTGTCCTTTTTGTGTTCATCACTCAAATTGATCAACTTACTCTAGGGTTTGATACACATTGTTCAATTTACAATAAATTGTAGAACACAAGCCTTAATTCTGATACAATCCAATATACAACTGTTAAACTGTTGTTTGATTCTATATTTCCGCTGCACACATTGAAGAATCAACCTAATCGATTAATCTTGATCTACTAGTCCGTGAACACCGGACTTGTCGGTTGTTTGGAACCGGCATATCTCCCTACACTGCTAAAGTGATAGGGGAGTTTGATGTTCGGTGTGGGCGCGCGGAGATTCAAGAAGGTGAGTAGGAATTGACACAGGAGACACGAGAATTTACGTGGTTTGGGCCGTCTGAGCGTAATACCCTACTCCACGGATGTGTTGGTGTTGTATTAGCTGTATGAGCTCGTGTTGAGTGTCAATGGCGTATGTGTGTCCGTGTCTGTCTTGAACGTGTCATCGGCCTGTCCTTTTATAGTACAAGGACAGGCCGTTACAAATTAGCCGGGCCCGACATGTGGCCCCGGCGGTTACTAGTATTGATACACGTTTAATTGCACTTAATGACCCTGTAACGGGCTTTGACAGCACCGTTACTGGTGTTAAGATCATCCGTTTAAGTGTCATTAATATGGTATTAATGACACTTAATCGGGTCTTGAAGTCCTTGATTTCCCTTTGAAGATCCGGAGCTGTTGCGGGGTCTTCTGGAGGTTAGGGGTTGAAGATCCGACGATTGGACATGTGGCAGCTCTGGAGCATACTGTGGGAAACAGGGAGCTCCGGAGCTACCTGACACGTGTCAGGTTCAGAGCTTCTCTCGGTCTGGGGTTAAGTCTAGAGGTGCCATTTTTGTACGTGGTCCGGAGCTTCCCCCTTGTGGGCGGTAGCTCCGGTTTGATAGTACACGTGGCGACCCTGGGATTAACCATGTTGGAGAAGCGGGTCCGGTTATATCTAACATGTGGGCCTTCGAAGGTCTTCAAATCATGTATACGACTTTCCTTTGAGATCTTTGTAACCTTAAGGGGTGTACGGTTTCTAGGGTATCGACAGTGGCCCCCTGGACCTACCTCTGGGGAAGACCACTGAGGTGAAGTCATTCCGCCGGAGGTGGGTCCATCCTCGCGACTTTTGAACTGAGTCTTCAGGGGTCTTTGAAGGTGCCGTTGGCGAGGACTTGGAGTTAAATCCTCGCCGCGTGGCGTATCCCGCGTGCGGCAGATAAGATCTTTGGCGTGCGGATCTCACACAATTGAAGGTCGCCGGTTCCCGATATGAAAACCGTATCGGTTCCGCGCGCCTTGTCAGGCCGCCGCCTTTGGGTTTCCCACCTCATGATGACAACCGTTCGCCTAGGTAAGAACCTCGACTTGATCGTCGGGGTGGTCCCGGGCCCCCTTGTCATCGGCTGGATGGAATTTTTGGGTGGTATCTTCGACTTCCTTGCGGTTTCCATCCAAGCGTTGCGAGGGCTTACTTAAGAAGGAAAGTGCGCACCGTCGGGAGTTCTTCACGCCTCCCATCTGATCTTGCGCTTAAACTCCCAACTTGTGCTTCGCTTTTCTTCCCTTGCCTAGCTGTGCCGCGATGGAGTTGGGTCTCCGCGAGAGTCGCTTGAAGACCGACGGCGACCTGAAGAAGGTCCGGGCCCTCATGGGATGGTCCTCGGACTTCTTCAACCGCTCGGTCCGCGCCAGTGGAGAGCTCCCGTTCGAGAAGGAGCACTCCGGCAAAATGGTGTACTTCTCCTCGCACGCCATGGTGGGGTTGATCCCACCTTTTTCTTCCTTTTTCTTGATGCTGCTAGACTTCTATGGTCTGCAGTTGTATCACCTTGGCCCTCACTCCATTCTCCTCGTGTCTATCTTCGTCCACTTCTGTGAGATGTGGGTGGGCATCCCCCCCTACATCGAGCTCTTCCGGACCTTCTTCACCGTCCACACCACCGGTAGGAGCAATGAGTACCTTGGCTTCTACTACTTCATGAAGCGCAAGAAGTGCCCATTCAAGTACCTCCGGTCGTTCCCCTCTAGGAAGTGGGATGACTGGAAGAAGGACTGGATAGTCATCCGGGTGGAGGAGCACGAGAGGCTGGAGCTGCCCGAAGGCCTCCCCAACATTGACACAACGATCTGGAGTGAAGCTCCGGTGCTGGCGGATGCCTTCGACCCTGTTCTGACCAGGATTCGCCAGTGCGTGGAGGGGGGATTAACCCCTCAAGCGGTGTTTTGTAACTTCCTGTTCAATAGGTGGGCACCGCTGAAGAAGAGGGAGAAACTCGCTTGGGCCCTCAACAGCGTGATGGACGACGACCGGGTCGAGACCGGGTTGAAGTCCAACATGGTGGGGAAAACCTTGGAGTTCCACCTCAAGAAGTTCCAGCATGGCATCAACGTCGAAGGCGACAACTTGACTCCGCCATCAGCTTTTCTTCCTCTGAACGTGGAAGTGGAGTTCAGCAGGGAGCTCCGGCGGAAGATGCCCATGCTTGACGACCTTGGTGTCGTCGAGAGAAGACCAACCTCCGGGGTAGCGATCCCCAAAGTACCCAAGGATGGCTCCGGCTCTGCTCCTAAGCCGAGGGGAGAAGTCGTCGGCAAGGGCAAGGAGCTGGCGGATGAACCAGTGAGCCGGTAGAGGAAGTTGCAATACGCCGACGGAAGGTCCGTCGGGCCCGCTACTTCTGCGTCGGCTCCTTCTCCCCGGAGGGGAAGGTCCTCTGCAGCTACGGCGACTGTTCCCGTAGTGGGGTCCTCCCGGAACGCAACTGTTCCCACGGTGGGGTCCTCTCGGAGCGTGACTGTTCCCGCAGTGGGGTCCTCCCGGGGTGTTAGCTCCGGGCGTGCGACTCCAGCGCCTGGGCTGGTGGAGGCCTCCAGGTCCGGGGGTTCTTCCCGATCAAGGGGATCCTCGACCCGGGAAACACCCGTGGACGCGACGAGTTCCGGGGGGCCTTCCGGAGCTTCCACTCCGGCTATGGCTAGCCCAGAACGCCCGGGAAAAAGGTTTCGCGCAAGCTGGTGCGGAAGCCTCCCAAGGTAATTTTTGATTTCTACCTTGGATAGTTGTTTTAATTGTAGCAAAAAAATTTTAATTTTCTTCGTTCATCATCTGCAGCGTCCCCAAGAAGGGGAGTGAGGCTCCACTCTCAGCCACGGTGGCTGAAGCCGTGAGGGTGGGAGCTTCTGCTCCTGTCCCGGTGCCGCCCCAAGTGGTGGCCGAAGCTGCGACAGCTCCGGCATCGGCTGTCGTGGTCATGGACCTCGACTCATCTCCAGAAGTTCCCGTGGTAGCGCCAGACCACGGGAGTGAAGATGCGCCAGCAACACCTGTCCCGGAGGTTGAAGCTCCGGGTTCTAGTGCTGCGATGATGGAAGCTCCGGCTGTTGAGCCGGAGGAAGCAGTAGTCCCGGCCTCTGAGCCGGAAATTGTCGAAGCCCCGGCGGTTGAGACGGAGGTTATTGAAGCTTCGGCGTGCGCGCCGGAAACTGAGGTAGTTCCGGCAGTTGGGCCGGCTACCTCCGAAGCACCGGCCGCTGAGCTGGTCATTGTTGGAGCTCCGGCCACAGGGCCGGTCGATGTTGAAGATCTTCCGGCTTGTGAGCCGGTTGTTGAAGAGATGACAGAGCTTGAGCCCCCATCGGAAGAGGTGTCCAGAACGGAGCCAGTAGCGGCTCCTGCTCCGGAGGCGACAACGTCGGAGGTGCCTGCGGCCGAGCCAGAGTGTTCAGGCGAAGTTGCTGTCCCCCTGCCTGAGGGGGTGGACGAAGACCTGTCGGCAGGGCCTTCCTCGATGGCGAATGAGACCATCCCGGAGGACGGACCTAGTGCCATGGAGACTCAGGGGTCCACTCTTGCGGAGTGGGATCCAATTTTTGTATCCGAAGACCCGTTGGAACCAACAGAGGAGACCCCAGCAGGTCCGGAACTCATCCCGTTGTCACTGTCCATTGACAACGCTTGTTCCAGTCTGCGTCAAGTCCAACTGGCCTTCTTCCACGACAGCAAGGCTCTTGAAGAGGAGCGCCAAACCCTTAGGCGGTGGCGTAATCGGCTCTACTTCGAGACCAAACTGGCGCAGTCGAGGCTAGCGGATGACAAGGAGTGGATTAAGCGGGAGAGGATCCGCCTGGAGTACTGGGGCAAGTTGCTAAATGACAGAGAGAGTATGACTCATGCCCTCGACGCTCAATCCCGAGAGATCTACGATCAGGCCAAAGCAGCCAATAATGTGGCGGATGCACGCCACGAACAGCTTGAGGCCATTAATACTGCACTCATCAAGCGCCGAGAGGCACTTGAAGAAAGGGAGAAACGGCTCAAAGATGAAGAGCAGAAACTCCTAGAGCTGCGGGATGACGTCCTGAGGAGGGAGGAGGAGCTCACCGAGAAGGTGGCTCTGGCTGACAAGGGCCTCGAGGAGCGCGCCAAGAAATTGGAAGAGCGCTGCCATGAGGAAGAGGAGAAGGCCTGGGTGCGAGGGCAGGAACTCTACGAACAAGAGTGTGCCCTTACTGCCAGGGAGAAGAAAGTGAGGGGTAGAGAGAAGGACCTGGTTGACTGCCGGAACAAGATCCACCTCCGGGAGGAGGAGCTTGGAAAACTCGAAAAGCGGGTTGCTGAGAAGATTCAGCAGAATGCTAAAGAAGTTGAGCGCCTTGCCCGCGAGAATTCTGAACTGGGGGCGGCCAGAAGATCCCTGGAAGAGATGAAGGGCTTGAGGGCTGAGGACTCCCTACAGATTTGGGAGTTTTTGAGCAAGGCCAACGATGCACTGACACCGATGGGTTTCAGCCCCGTGCACCCGGATGATCTGGAGCCGGAGCCGGACCTAGCGCTGCAGTCGTTGAGCTCAGCAGGTAGCAAGCTCTCCAAGGTGGGTGATGTCATCGCGGACCAATTGGAGGTTGAGGGACAATCCCTGGCGAAGAACGTCGCAGAATATGTGCTGATGTGCTACACCAGCCGGAACTCCCAGTTTCCTCTGGACCCGGTGCTTGAAGGTCCCGTCGAAGAGGAAGGCGAAGCTACCCGAGCCAGTGTATCGGAGGTTGCCCAGAAGGTCGCCCAATTCTTCCATAGGGTCTAGGACCATCTCTATAGTTCTCACTTGTATTTTCTCTTCTTCTTCCTCAATTTTGTAATCCCTTGTCTCCAGATAAATGAAATCCCCAAATTTTTTGTGAATTTCAATTTTTGTCTTCAACACTAACACTTTTATCTTCACTTGGCCCCCTGGTAGATGTACACAATTTGATTGTGAACATGTACCAAGAGGATATTGTGTTTTGTTGAAGACTCGTTTGCTCCGAACTTGTAGGATTTAGGTTCGAAGTCTTCGATAGTGAAGGCCCCCTGAGGTTGTCGGAGCTTAGGAGCTCCGGCATTGTCCATCGCTGGAGCTTGATAGCTCCGGCAATAGTCTTTATCAACGCGTAGAGCATCGATAGTTAGTCCTCCGGGGTGTCAGAGCTTAGTAGCTCCGACAGCAACCTTTGCCAACACTTAGTTTGTTGGCAGCAGACTCCATTTACGGGGTCTTCTCACCATCTTTTATTCAGCGTCGACGGCTGGCCCCTCTAGGGGAGTCGGAGCTTAATTAGCTCCGGCTTTTCTTCATCAACGTAGATTTTATTTTTCCTGCACACTTAAGCCTAGGAAAATAGTAAAATCCATTTCTTGTCTATAATTTCGTCGTGGGTTACGATTCTCAAGAAGATTTTAAGTCAAACGCGATTCTAAATACAACCGAATGCGTTGTCTTTTCTTCCAGATCCAACTGTACACGGACCCGCCTTACTTCGACCTGTCGGGGTGTAGGTAGAGTGGCATACTTAAGGTGCTTGACCAGGCTAAGTCGATAGCACACTCCAGCCCTAGGTTGGCTTGGCGGCTTTCAGGCGAGTTGGCCATGAACAATATTTGAATCCAAAAGAATTGACAATACAACCCGAATCGTATATAAACCGGTTGAACTAAAATTTCTTAAGAATTACACGTCTTTGTTATAGACAAGAAAGAGAAAAAAAATGTTGAGCCTGTACAAAATAAATGCACGTGGAGTCTATTTCACATGAAAATGTCTTTCATTATAGGTCCGGGGTACAGGGGAAACAAGTACACTCTTAGGGTACGGAACCAGGCTAAGCGTGTTTCATTTCTCGTTTGACCCAGGGTAGTTAGCCACACTTTTAGTCCTGTGACTGTGACAAGCATTGCATGAGCTTTGCGGACCTTTCGGGAAAGGTCCGGCTGCTCTCCCGGAGGAACTACTCGACTCTGTACAATGACTCTATAACATACACCTCAAGTTACTCAAGACTCACCTCCGTGGTATTAAGTGTAGAACTTACGGAGGTGCTCAATGTTCCAAGGATTTGGGAGAGGTGTCCCATCCTCAGTAGCCAAGCGAACGCTTCCGGGACGGAATACTTTAATCACTCGGAAGGGCCCCTCCCAGCCGGGGGAGAGTTTGTTTAACCCTTCTCTGGATTGTATTCTCCGTAGCACCAGATCGCCTTCCTCGAGGTGTCGGTTGTGTACATGCCGCTGGTGATAACACCATAAAGCTTGGCGATATCGGGCATTCCGAACAGCTGCTTGGCACCTTCCCTCCTCAAGGAGGTCTAGGTCTTCACGCCGGAGCTGGTCCTGCGCGGCTTCGTCGAAGGTCCGGACCCGGAGTGAACCCAAGGTGATTTCCGGAGGAAGGATTGCTTCAGCTCCGTACACCAGAAAGAAGGGTGTCTCTCCAGTTGACCGATTTTGAGATGTCCTGTTGGCCCATAAAGTGGGCGGAAGCTCTTCAATCCAGTTGGCTCCATGTTTTTCAAGCGCTCATAGGTGCACGTTTTAAGTCCTTTAAGGATTTCAGCATTTGCTCTCTCGGCTTGGCCATTGCTGGCTGGGTGAGCTACGAAAGCGTAGCAAACTTGTATGCCGAGGTCTTCGCAATATCCTTGGAATGCGGAGCTTGTGAATTGTGTCCCATTATCAGTGATGATTTTGTTTGAGACTCCAAATCTGCATACAATGGACTGCAAAAAGTTGATAGCAGATTGCTTGTTGATTGTCACAACTGGAGTTGCTTCCGGCCACTTGGTGAACTTGTCAATGGCGACGTACAGGAACTTGTAACCTCCAACGGCTCTTGGGAAAGGTCCCAAGATGTCCATCCCCCACACAGCGAAGGGCCATGTAGGAGGTATCATCTGTAAGGGCTGAGCTGGTGTGTGAATTTGCTTTGCATGAAATTGGCATGCTTCGCATTTCTTCACCAGCTCAGTTGCATCCTGGAGTGTTGTAGACCAGAAGAAGCCATGCCGAAAGGCTTTACCAACCAGCGTGCAGGAAGACGCATGGTTCCCACACTCGCCTCCATGGATTTCTGCGAGGAGTTCGCAGCCTTCTTCCCTTGTGATACACCGCATTAGGATGCCGTTGGCACCGCGCCGGTAGAGATCCCCTTCTACCACCGTGTATCTTTTAGCCAATCTGACTACCTGGTCAGCAGATACATCATCGTCAGGAAGGATGTTGTCTTTCAAGTAGCTCCGGATCTCCAAGATCCATGCATCGGAACTAGCTTGAGCTTTTGAGTCTTGCGTGCTGGGTTGCTCGGAGCTCCCGGCAGCACCTACGACCCTTGATGGCTGCCATGGTAACAGGGCCATCGGGACTATCAGCTTCGGGATGCTGATCTCGCCCCCTTCGCTCAGTTCGGCAGGCTGAGCTGTTGGTTTTGACAACCTCCAGACAAAAATTCCGTCAGGAGCCGGAGCTCCGGTTGACGCTTTCGTCGAGAGTTCGTCAGCTTCAGTGTTATGGGCACGCTGAACATGGTGGAGATCTAGGACTTCAAAGTCCTTCTGAAGCCTCTGGACTTCAAGGAGGTAAGCAGCTAGCTAGAGATTATTGCAGGAGCATTCACCCTTCACCTTCTTAATGATGAGCTGTGAATCTCCCTTGACCAGCAATTGCTTGACACCATATGACAGTGCCACCTTTAGTCCGTAGATGAGTGCTTTATACTCTGCCATGTTGTTCGTTGCCTTAAAGTCAAGGTGTACCATGTATTTCACCTTCTCCCCAGTCGGTGCAAGGAGAAGGATTCCAGCTCCGGCCCCCTGCTTCTGCATGGAGCCGTCGAAGTAGAGAGTCCAATGCGGCTCGGTGAAAGTTGGAGCTTGATGCTCCGTCTTCTGCTCACTGGGGCCCCCAGGGTTTGATGGAGAGGGAGTCCATTCTGTCACAAAATCTGCCAATGCTTGACTCTTGACTGCTTGTCTTGAAATAAATTTAAGATCAAATTCAGCCAATTCAGCTGCCCACTTTGCAATATTCCCAGTTGAATTGGGATTATGCAAAATTGCTCGAAGTGGGTAGGAGGTCACCACTGAGACTTTGTGAGCTTGGAAGTAATGGCGAAGCTTTCTAGAGGCAATAAGAACTGCATAGAGCAGCTTATGCACCTCTAGGTATCGAGTCTTGGCATCATGTAATACTTCACTAATGAAGTACACCGGGCGTTGAATGGTCCGGACCCTCCCGGAGGGGTCCGGAGCTTCCTCTTCACTGACCCGGATCCTCTCGGAGGAATCCGGATTTTGTTCGGGGACCTCCGGGTTCTGGCTGGAGGAACCCGGAGCTTCTTCAGAAGTGACCTGCATCCTCCCAGAGGGATCTGGGTCTCCTGAAGTAACTTCTTGTGGATCTGAATCTGGGAGCTGGGACCCATACTCGCTTTCAGGAATCTCCGGACCCTCCCGAAGGGGTCTGGATTCCTAAGTATGGGGTAGTTCTGGTCTCTCCGCAACCAGAACCATACTGACGACTTCGTCAGTAGCTGAAATATAAAGCAACAAAGGCTCACCAGGGTTCGGAGCTACCAGAATTGGTAGGGTGGTGAGGAACTGTTTCAGCTCCTGGAATGCCTTTTCTGCTTCTTCGGACCATTGGAATGGTCCGGACTTCCTCAATAACTTGAAGAAGGGGAGTGCCCGTTCTGCCAGTCTTGAAGTAAACCGGCTGAGGGCTGTTAGACATCCAGTTAACTTTTGGATGTCCTTGATGCGGGTTGGTGGCCACATGTCTTCAATGGCCTTAATCTTCGCCGGATTAGCTTCTATACCCCGGTGACTTACCAGGAAACCAAGAAGTTTTCCGGAGCTAACCCCGAAGACACACTTGGCTGGGTTTAGCTTTGTGCGGGTGGCCCGCAGCTTGTCGAAGACAGCCTGCAAGGTGTCAAGGAGTGACTCCTTGTTCCTGACCTTGACCACGATGTCATCGACGTACACTTCCACTATGTCTCTAATGAGTTCTTCAAAAGTTTTGTACACAGCTCGTACAAAAGTTGAAGCTGCATTCTTGAGAGCAAAGGGCATGGCTGTGTAACAGTACAATCCATCTACTATGATGAATGAAGTATGCTCTTCATCTTCCCTAGACATCCTGATTTGATGATATCCGGAATATGCATCTAAGAAACACAGTAATTCACACCCGGAGGTGGAATCCACTATCTGATCTATTCTAGGTAGTGGGAATGGATCTTTTGGACATGCCTTATTTAGTGTGGTGTAGTCGATGCACATCCGAAGCTTCCCGCTGGCCTTGGGCACAACGACTGGGTTTGCCAGCCATTTTGGATGAAAGACTTCTCGGATGAATCCGGCTTCGAGTATCTTCTTCACTTCTTGTCGGATGAAGTTCTATCGCTCTACGAATTGCTTCCGAGGCTTCTGATGCATAGGCCGGGCATTGGGGTAGATCTTCAGATTGTGCTCAATCACTTCCCTGGGGATCCCAGGCATTTGTGACGGTTGCCAGGCAAACACGTCGACGTTAGCCCGGAGGAAAGTGATGAGCGCGAGTTCCTATTTGTCGTTCAATCCCCCCGATATACGGGTGGTTTGAGCGGCATCGGAACCAATTTGGACGACTTTGACGGGAATGTCGGTGTCGCCGCTTGGCTGCACTCGAGGTGCAGAAGTCGAGCCTCGTTGACGAATGCTCGGGGGTTTTGGAGCTTGCTCCTGCCTAGAGTCCTCCTCTTGCGTCGTGGTGAGTGCATGGAGTTCTCCAGTGCAGTTACTCCGGCAGTACGATCTCCGCGGATCCGGAGAACGCCTACTGGTCTTGGCATTTTCAACACTAGATAACCATAATGAGCAGCTGCCATGAATTTGTACAGGGCAGGCCTACCCAAGATGGCATTGAAAGGTAAGTTGATCTGAGCGACGTCGAAGACCAACTTCTCTGTGCGATACTTCTCCCGTGTCCCGAAGGTAACGGGGAGAGTAATAGCTCCGAGTGGGGTAATGGCCCCTGGATCTACTCCGGAGAAAGGTCGAGAGGGGTGGAGATCTGAAGGTCGGAGCAGAAGCTTAGTGAAAGCTTCGAAGCTGATGAGGTTAAGCCCCGAACCTCCGTCTACCATGACATGGTGGAGCTGGATGTTATTGATGGTAGGAGATACCATCAAAGGTAACTGACCTGCTCCAACCATGCTCTGGGGACAATCCGAAGCATCAAAAGTGATGGCTGTGTCCATCCACTTCCGATGAGGTTCCGGCCTGACTGTAGGAGCTACAGCGGCCATATCCCGACGCATAGTCTTGATGACGCGACAGGAGGTGATATCCCATGATCCACCAAAAATGGTGTTCATGGTCTTCCGACGCTCGTTGTCAGAGACGTCAGAATCATCGTCGACAGAGGTGTAGACGGCCTTCAGGACCTTTTTGGGATCCTAAAACCCTAACTCCTCTTCAGCCGGAGCTTCGTCGACTTTTTGCTTTCCTTCCCTCTGTTGGAAAGGAGATTCTTCCCGGCGCTTGTTGTAGCGCTCAGCGAGGTTTTGGACCTCCCGACAGTCTTCCAAACTGTGGCTGCCCGTTTTATGAATGGGACACCACACTTTGGGTTTGCCACCGTTTTCAAAAGACGGTCGAGGTCGCTTCTCGGGGCGTGACCCCCGACCACCCGGAGTTGCATCAGCTGCAAAGTTGGATGTGCCGGCCGATGGCTTCTTCTTTCCGTTGGTCTTCTTTTTGTTCTTGCCACTCCTGGAGGTAGCGGCTTCTTCTTTGGAGGATTTCTTGTGACCCTCCGAGGTTGGTTTGGAGTGCATCTCACGGCCCTCCACAGCTCTGTCACATTTGTCAGCCAAGCTGAAGAGTTCTGTGACACTGGTGATCTCCTTGATCGCCAGTTTCTCCAACATTTTCTTGTCCCGTACACCCTGTCTGAATGCAACAATGACAGAGGCGCTAGAGATAGAAGGAATAGTGTTTCGTACCTGAGAGAACCTCTGGATGAATGATCGCAAGGATTCTCCCCCTTTTTGCACGACCGCAAAAAGGTCTAGTTATGTGCCTGGTTGGGTGTATGAACTCCCGAAGTTGGCGGTGAACTGCTGGCACAGCTCCTCCCAACTATTGATAGAGTTGGGTGGAAGGCTCATAAACCAGGACCTGGCGGTCCCAGTTAAGGCCACGGGAAAGTAATTGGAAATCACGGCCTCATTTTCTCCGGCTGCTAAGATTGTAGTGGAGTAGATCTGAAGAAATTCGGCGGGATTGACAGTCCTGTCGAATTTTTCCGGCAGGTGAGGCCGGAACTTCTGTGGCCACCTAACCATGCGCAGGTGCATGGCCAGGGCTGAACAACCTCCTCCCACTCCTTCAGGAGCAGAAAGGTCCTGAGCTTCCCGTCTTTCACGGGCACGCTCAATATGGACTCAGCCGTCCTGCTGACGGTATCGGCGATCAAGCTCCGCCCGGAGGTCATGAGTCGAAAGCCTGGATACCGTGTGAGTGTGTCGTGCCCCGAAGGGCAATGACGTCACTTGTTGTGATGCAGCACGTCTCCTACTATTGGAAACGTGCGGACCAAGTCTTCCAGACAAAGTCCGCCGCTGCGACGGGGCTCTTCCTGAAGGAGGAGGACCCTGGTTGCTGAGGAGTTCGGCTGCTGCTGCAACCAAATGCTCCACATCGGCCCTCCACTGCTCCAGTGCATCCCGGGATGCATCCGGAGGTGGTGGACGTTGGAGAAGAGCACGCGCTGCATGGAGCGCGTGTTCCGGGTTGTCATGATTTGCCGACGCAGTAATTGACGCCGGCGCACCATCACGTTGCCCAGCACGATTTGCTGGAGGAGATGGTGGTGGTGGGAGTGTGGCTCCTGCTGGTGCTGAGGCTCCTGCTGGTGGCTGCCTATTGGAGGGATTGCCCCCAACAGCCTGAACAGCAGGTTGACCGTTGGATGATCCAGCAGCTGAGTTCACCATTCTCAAAATCTCAGGCGCCCCCTACCTGGCGCGCCAACTATCGGTTGTTTGGAATCTGCAGATCTCCCTACACTGCTAAAGTGATAGGGGAGTTTGATGTTCGGTGTGGGCGCACGGAGATTCAAGAAGGTGAGTAGGAATTGACACAGGAGACACGAGAATTTACGTGGTTCGGGCCGCTTGAGTGTAATACCCTACTCCACGGATGTGTTGGTGTTGTATTAGCTGTATGAGCTCGTGTTGAGCGTCAATGGCGTATGTGTGTTCGTGTCTGTCTTGAACGTGTCGTCGGCCTGTCCTTTTATAGTACAAGGGCAGGCCGTTACAAATTAGCCGTGTCCGACATGTGGCCCCGACGGTTACTAGTATTGATACACGTTTAATTGCACTTAATGACCCTGTAACGGGCTTTGACAGCATCATTACTGGTGTTAAGATCATCCGTTTAAGTGTCATTAATATGGTATTAATGACACTTAATCGGGTCTTGAAGTCCTTGATTCCCCTTTGAAGATCCGGAGCCGTTGCGGGGTCTTCCGGAGGTTAGGGGTTGAAGATCCGACGATTGGACACGTGGCAGCTCCAGAGCATACTGTGGGAAACAAGGAGCTCCGGAGCTACCTGACACGTGTCAGGTTCGGAGCTTCTCTCGGTCTGGGGTTAAGTCCGGAGGTGCCATTTTGGTACATGGTCCGGAGCTTCCCCCTTGTGGGCGGTAGCTCCGGTTTGATAGTACACGTGGCGACCCTGGGATTAACCATGTTGGAGAAGCGGGTCCGGTTATATCTGACATGTGGGCCTTTGAAGGTCTTCAAATCATGTATATGACTTTCCTTTGAGATCTTTGTAACCTTAAGGGGTGTACAGTTTCTAGGGTACCGACAGGACTAGTCCGCACTTTACCGGACTAGTTCGATTTCTCTGGTATTGAACTTGTTGTTGAGTGTTGCAGGATCCAACAAAAATTCAAAAGGCCTATTCACCCCCCCCTCTAGGCCTACATTCAGATACAGGCGGGTCTGCTTGAGGTACCTGTAGTGTACGAGGGGTTCTTCTGGCTCCTCTCGTCATTTGGGCCCTGTGACGCCAGAAGGTTCCCCAGGAAAGGCCTATGCCGAGTAGGAGGTCCAGGGGGTGCAAACTGCTTAGCCTAGTCCCGTACCCTAAACATACACACCCTGCCTCCCAGCGCTACAGCCAAGTACTGGAACCAAGAAAGCTCACACCCAAAGGACGACAGGAGCCGGACCCCGGAGCACCAATGCACCGAATTACCCAAGCCCTGTGAGTCAGCCCAGGGCAGTGACGCATGACAGAAGCTAAGGGAGAGCTACACGTAAAACCAACGAGCAAACTAGTCTTTTTATCATATGTGCAGAACATCCAGCCCCAGCACCTCCCAAGGGGCCTGCCGTCGACGTCCACACGACGATGGTGGGCGGTGCCGGGACATCCAGCCCCGACACCTCCCAAGGGGCCTGCCGTCGACGTCTACACGAAGATGGTGGACGATGCCGGAGCTCCCAGCTCCGACACCCAGCAAGGGGCCTGTTGTCAACGTCCCAGCACGCCGATGATGACAACAAGTGTGGATAAGTGAGTAAACTCTCCTGCCCCACCCTTGTTGCTAACAGGGTTCTCTTGTGATAGCCTGTACACCAGGGGCCTGCCATCGACGACTTTGCGATGATGGTAGATAACGCCGGAGCACCCAGCTCCGGCACCTCCCAAGGGGCCTGCTGTCGATGGCTCAACGACGTTGGTGGGCGATGCCAGAGCACCCAACCCCACCACCTCCGAAGGGGCCTGCCGTTAATGACTCTACGATGATGGTGGACGACGCTGGAGCATTCAACTTCGGCAATACCCAAGGGGCCTGTCGTTGATGACTCTACAACGATGGTGGACGACGGTAGAGCATCCAGCTCCGGCACCCCCAAGGGGCCTGCCGTCAACGTCTCCACTACGATGGTGGACGACACTAGAGCATCCAACTCCGGCACCTCCCAAGGGGCCTGATGTTGACGTCCATACGACGATGGTGGGCGGTGCTAGGACATCCAGCCCCGACACCTCACAATGGGTCTGCTGTCGACGTCTACACAAAGATGGTGGACGATGCTGGAGCTCCGAGCTCCGTCATCTAGCAAGGGGCCTGTCGCCGATGTCCCAGCACGCTGATGACAGTAACAAGTGTGGATAAGTGAGTAAACTCTCCTTACCCGCCCTTGTTGCTAATAGGGTTCTCTTGCTATAGCATGTACACCAGGGGCCTATCATCGATGACTTCACGATGATGGTGGGTCGGAGTAGCCAGCTCTGGCACCTCCCAAGGGGCCTGCCGTTGATGTCCCAGAACGTCAACGACAACACCAAGTGAGGATAAGGGCCATCCATTGATGACTTTGCGATGATGGTGGATGACGCCAAAGCACCCAACTCCGGCACCACCCAAGGGGTCTGCCGTCGAAGACTCTACGATGATGGTGGACGAGGCCGGAGCATCCAGCTCCGGCACCCCCAAGGGGCCTACCGTCGACGTCTCCACGACAATGGTGGACGACGCGAGAGCATCCATCTACAACGCCTCCCAAGGGGCCTGCCGTTGACGTCTCAACAACGATGGTGGGCGACGTCGGGGCAGTCGGCTCTGACACCTCCCAAGGGGCCTGCCGTCGATGTCTCAGAACGCCAATGATAGCACCAAGCACAGATAAGTGAGTAAGCTCTCATGCCTCGCACTTGTTGCTAACAGCGTTCCCTTGTGATAGCCTGTATACCACGGGCCTGCCGTCGACGACTTTGCGATGATGGTGGACGATGCCGGGGCAGCCAACTCTGGCACCTCCCAAGGGGCCCGCCGTAAACGACTTCACGACGATGGTGAACGACACCAGAGCATCCAACTCCGGCATCACCCAATGGGCCTGCTGTCGACGACTCTACGACGATGGTGGACGACGCCGGAGCATCCAACTATGGCACCCTCCTAAGGGGCCTGCCGTCAACGTCTCCATGATGATGGTGGACGACTAAAAGTCACCTATAGGGGGGTGAATAGGCAATAACACCTGAAATGGCTTAATCAAATGAGATTAAACTCCTGAGGCCGGACTTGTCTGGACAGGGCTGGACTAGTCTCCTCAGCACAAGGGAAAAACCTAAAAACTTGGTTTTGACAATTTGTTTGCGGAAATTAAGTTCAACCAAGATGTAAGCAATGTATAGTAACTTAGTACAACTAATATTGAGAAGTTAAAGATCTTAGATTGCAAGATTACAACAAAGATCAAAGTGATGAACAATATGAGCAATATGAACCCTAATAGCAATACTAGTGATCACGAAAAGTAAATGACAAGTGAGACACAATTTATCCCGTAGTTCAGCTCCACGAAGAAGCCTACATCCACGTTGAGAATTTCACACAAGGACCGGGTCTCACTTGACCCTTCTCTCACCAAACCACCACGAAGGCCAGTTTGGATTCCACTATGTCAAAGGGTGATCACAAAGTTTGATTAAGGCTGCTCACAAGTTGAGGCTCCCACAAATTAATACAATGAGGAGCAAACAAAGCTCAACTCACACAAGCCACAAAACACAACACAATGTGCAAGAGATCAAACCGAGATCCAAAGTGCGATGATCTTCCTTCACTCTCCTCCCCAAACCCTAACCTCTTCAAGATTTGGTCTTAGAGGGCTAGTAGGATTAGTAGAAGGCTTTGAAAGGCTCTAGTTCACTTGTGGCAGCGCTAGGGTTCCAGACATCTTCAAATGAGGTCGGGAGTCCCCTATTTATAGGGGTCCCGACCCCCTTCTGCTGACCTTAGCAGAAGGGCGGACTAGTCCGGCCACTTGCCCTGGACTAGTCCGGCCCTATGGGACCACTGACTCAGGTCAGGTCCTGACAACTGCCGCACTGAGCAACGATCGTCATGCTACCCGCCAAATTTCCAAATTCAAACGGTCACTAGATAACAGACTAGTCCGGTCCAAAATGGAATAGCTCAAAGTAGGAAAAAAAAGGATTAGTTCGTCCCAAATTGGACTCATCTGGGTTGGCCCGGACTAGTCCGGCCCTCTAGGGTTTCTCTCGGTTTATCTCACTAAGTCTCAAACGGACTAGTCCGTACCACCATGGACAAGTTCGAACTTTTCCAGAGAGCTTTGGTCCGTACAAAAATGGACAAGTCCGGTCTTCTCGGACTTAGCTCCAAATTCACTAAGAATAACTCTAGAGACGTCTGGTCCGTCTCAAAACGGACTTGTGTGCCTGGCCGGGCTAGTCCGGCCTCCTAGGGTCTTTTCTCATTTTTAGCTTCTCACTTATTTGTTTCTCTCAACCACCACTTTGAGCCCTCTAGAATGATCTCATTGCACATGATACAACCACCCTCTCATATGACACGACTCATATAAGCTCAACACCATAGAAACCCTTGTTTCTACGCTTGAGTCTTTGATGCCCGTTTTATCCTTTTCCTTTTTGAGGGGTTTTCATCTCATTTCAATCATTGTACATGTGCTTAATATCAACTTAGCTCATTAGCCTCTTAATTGTCATCATCAATCATCCAAAACCCACGGGGATGCCTAGATGAACTTTCAATCTCCCCCTTTTTGGTGATTGATGACAACACATTAAGACTTCAACAAAGAGATAATAATTTGTTTTTCATAATATGTATTTGTATGAGTGACTCCCCCTCAGTGTGTGCATCATGAGTAAGAGTAATTGAGAGAGTTCTCATACATATACATGTTATGGTGGGGTGCCTAAGTGATGTGCACATAAATTGTGATGAGGCAACAAATATGCAAGATAAACATGTAATTGAGGCAATACATCACAACTTAGACATAATACAATCACAATTTAAGGCTTACAACAACTTGAAATGAAAGTTTTAAAACATAAGTCCAATAGCCCTCATAATAAATCTCTCATCCCTTAAGACTAGACTAGCTAGGTACCCCCTTCCAATCTCTCCCTCTTTGGCATCAAGACACTAAAAAGGAAAAGAAGGAAAGAAGAAACCTAAGATCTATTCTTCATCATCATCGTCGTTGTCGTCGTCTCCGCCTTGGTGCCCACTATCGCTCTCCATGGCATGCGGATCAATATGAGCATCATCATCGGATGGGGCCGTGGTAGAAGTACCAGCTTCACCAAATTGGGCTAGCTCCTCGGCGGTGAATTCTGGGAATGGAGTTGTCTCCTCATCACTCTCCTCAGCGGAAGACATGAGAATGTCCAGCTTATCGCATATCGCCTTGAGATACTTTTCTTAGCGACGTTCCATGCGATGTTGCCGAATTTCCGTCTTCCGGCAAGAGGAGAAAAGGGCTTTGAAGCACTTGAAGAACCCACTCCCGCATTGTGATGACGGCGGAGGTGGAGGAGGAGATGACACAAAGTGGGAAGAAGAAGCGGGAGGATCCACATTCTTCCTCCTCGGGGCAGCAGGCTCTGGAGGAGGGAGTTGAGGTCGAAGCCTCCGGTGAGTGATGTCCTTCTTGAAGTTGAGTACTGACACCTTCTTGATCATGTACATAATGTAAGGAGCGTAGCCACATGATCGGTTGGGAGTATGCGAGATGTTGAAGATGTCGTCGATGATGTAGTCAACCACATTGAAGCGGACATCTCCATCAATAAGCACCATCAAGTGCCTCAGACTTCCTTGAATGATCCCAACATCTCCATCCTTGGGGGGCAATGGTCTTCCGGAGCACCCTGTTGAGCACACTGTAGAAGGGCTTGATGTTTCTGATGTGCCTGGACTCAAAGGATGCATGGCTAGGATACATGTACGCCAGGGTGTCACGATCAACTGGCCTTAAGTTGGAGATAATGATCTCATTGTCCAGTTGATCCTCCAAGTCAAGCAACTGAGCAAACTCACAGTAGGTGGTGGAGTATTACTCTCCCTGGGTCATCCAGGTGATCCTCCTATCGCCATCAGTGTGGAAGTAGATAGTGGAGTAGAATTGAGCGATCACCTCCACATTCCAGTCATACTGAAAATCCATGAATTTCTTCAGACCATGGCACTCTACAACCTCAATCACAGCGTTGAAGGCTTGATAATCCTTCTGAGCCATGTAGTCTCAGTCGATCCTGTAACACCCTCATTTTCATGCATCATGCCCTACATACACTCATATACATGTTTAACATTAATCCACAACACGAGGAACGAGTTTAAAATTGATTTGGAACATTAAAAATTGATTTGGAGCAAAACTGCACTTAAAATGTAGGAAAGTGCGGACTAGTCTAATTTTGCTGAGGACTAGTCCGATTTCTCTCTGACTAAAAACGGTCTTGTCCGTTTTTGCTGCGGACTAGTCCAATTTTGCCTCTGGAAACTTTCGGACTTGTCCGATTTTGTGCGGACTAGTCCGATATTCCAAGAATCCTTGAAAAATTGCTAAGTCCCTGGACTTTTCTGCACTAGTCCGGTGTTCTAGCGGACTTGTCCGATTTCCTCTCTGACTAAAGTCGGACTTGTCCGATTTTAGGCCAGACTTGTCCAATTTTCTCTCTGGACAACTTCGGACTAGTCCGGTCCTTTCCGGACTTGTCCGATATTTCGTGACTCCGAGTTGATCTTTTGTTTTTCGACTTGTTTCTTGGGTTTCACGTTATGTGGGCCTAGGGACGTCATGCCTAACTCTTTTAGATCCCATGTGGGACTCTAAACCGGCCTCTACTCCTCTCAAACTCGAAATCCATCTAACCCTAGCCTCCACCTCTATATAAACAGCCCCACCCCTTGGCTTGACATCTATTTGCCACTTTTCCACCCCACCCAAACCCTAGTTCGTGGAGAGCCACAATAAAGGAGGGAAGAGAAGATCCCAAGCAAGAAGTAGAAGAGGGGGAAATGAAAGAGGATCAAGATCTCCATCAAGTTTCGTTCTTCATCACCAATTCATCTCCAAGTTCATCACCAGCCCTAGATCATCAAGATCCAAGTGTTGCCTCCAAGTTTCTTGATTCATTAGAGTTCTAAACACCTGATATACCTTCTATTCTCTTTTCCTTACGTGAACTCAAACCCTAATCTCCAAATTTACGTCGATCTAGAAAACCCTAATCTGCTGATCTCGTAAAGTGCAGACTTATCCGGTCCCTAGCGGAATAGTCCGATTTTCCTGGATAAATTGTGTTGAATTAATTCCAAAAACTGACCTAATCAACTCCAAACCTGTATAAACTTGTTAAAAGCTATTAGAACTAGTTATTTACCATTAAAGCAATCTAGTAACAAGTTCTACCTTGCATTTGCATTAATCATGCATGTCATGTTATATTGAGTAATATATGTGCACTCTTTGATTGTGTTTCTTGTCTTGTATGTTTATTGTGCAGATTAGATGAATTTGCGCTAGAGAGTGCCGCGGAGGATCTCCAACACCAAGAGTTTGAAGGCTTTGACCCTAATCAACCGCAAGAGCAAGGCAAGTGTCCTTGAAGCATATTGATCCTGTTTTAAAATAAATGTTTTGTTTGCAAAATTGCATGCTTGTGTCAATTTGATGGGAATCCTATGATAGGAAGTTGACTAGCGTTGTTTAACGACCCTTGTCACCTGGAAACATGGTAGAGAGTCGGGAAGGGTTTTTACCTTTTGCCTCGCTTAATTAATTGGGATGGGAAAACAACACTACACATTTAATTATGCATTAATGTTATTCTGTTAATGTGAACTGGTCAATATGATATGGTAATGGGTGATCTAAGCAAGCCCGGTATGTGGACGGGTTGGATGTTATGGTGGTTTGCTTGCTTTAGATCTAAGGACCGGTTCATGCGAGAATAAGCCAGGACTACAGTGCCACCACGAGGCCAAGTATGGGTGCGGCGTAGCTGATTAATTAGGGTTTTGCTAGTGATGTTTGGACCATTGTGGATGCTCGGGGATGGGGTAGTCGGATTGGGTTTGTTGATGATTGGTGGGACTACCCTGGGATCCGAATGGCTCAAGAGGGGGCCCTTGGTTGAAGATGTGCTCTGTAGGAGACATCACCACTGGTGAAACCTTAGTGGGGTCTAAATAGGCTAGTAATCCCTTTGTAAAGGCTATTTTGTGATCTCTTGGCCACACACCGACGAAAGTGTGAGACGGCATAATAGAGGTTTTAGTCATCGAAAGGTGATAAAATCACGAACACGTGGGTAAAGAGGTACAAACTCTACAGAGTGTGTCTAAAACTATCATGATAGCCGTGCTCCCGTTTATGAGCACATGGACAACTTCCATGATTAGAGGGAACTTGGTATAATGGTTATGGTTGGTAATGGTTATGGTTGGTAATGGTTATGGTTGGTAATGGTTATGGCTGGTTATGGATTAATTTGTGGTATTGAATATGGTTATTGGCAAATGGTGAAATCTGGAATTATTGATGATGGTAATGAACAGACTGGTATTATGATATTACTTATGGTTATGATGGGTTTATTTCACTTACATGTAATATATTGCTTTTCAAATGTTTTAATGTACTTTTCAGCACTTTGCCATTATCATATTCGTCATTTGAATCAGCCACATGTCATAATTTCCACACTTGCTGAGTACGACATGTACTAACTCTTGCAATCCCCCTCCACCAACAGTTGTAGGCCAGGATTGAGAGTTTAATGACGATAATGCGGAGTTCTAGGCCGTATCTACCGTCAGCTTGCCTGTGGTGTTGCATGGAGCTGCGCTATCCCTTACGCTTAGTTTGTTTAGTTGCTTATTTAGTTTATTTCCGCCGCTTTAGTTGAACTTGTCATAAATATTCATTAGAGTTTGTATTCGAGGATAATGTGGCTTGTGTAATAAAACTTGGTTAATTAATCTTGTCTTGTGGTAATTTTCTGTATACTCATTTGTGAATGCACTCGTGTATGTGTGTTGAACGTCCTGGGCACACATATGCGTTAGCTTGGTTCATTTTTCGGAACCGGGCGTCACAGATTGGTATCAAAGCCACAGGTTGACCGTAGGATGCAGCCAAGATAGAATGGACACTTTAGAGCACATAGGAGCACTCGAGGACCGATGTGTTTTGCTTGGTGTGCTGTTTGCTATATATATTGTTTGCTTGTGTGCTTAATAGAGGATTTTGGGATGCTTTAGCATTGCCATGTCCACCTAGGCTAGTGTAGCTAGTTGCTTAGTTTCATATCCCTTGATGCATATAGTTGGGGACGTTTTCTAATTCTTATCTCTTGCTATTCTTCAGATGGTGAGGACTCGCAACCAGAGGGATGTCAATGATGAGGAGGAGAACCATGGAGTACCTCAGAACAACAATGGACAAGGACCTGCCCAAGGAGCTATTAATATTGAGCAGCTTTTGGCTATGCAAAACCAGCTCATGCAGACCATGATACAAACTATGGGACAACTGCAAGCTGACAATATCAACAATCAGCCCCACATGCCTCCACTGCCACCCCCACCTCCTCATAACCGACTGGGAGAGTTTATGAGGACTAGGCCACTGACCTTTGCTCAAGCCGCTAACCCTATGGATGCGGATAATTGGCTCAAGTCCGTGGAAAAGAAGCTAGCTATTTTCCAATGCAGTGACCGGGAGAAGGTCTTGTTTGCTTATCATCAACTAGTTGGAGCAGCTGCAGATTGGTGGGATTCTTATTGCAATGCTCATGAGAACCAAGAGAGAATTACTTGGGCCGAATTCAAGGAGAATTTCCGTTCTCATTATGTGCCAGAGGGAGTGATGATCTTGAAGAGGCAAAAAATTTAAGAACTCGAGGCAAGGGAGATCAAGCATGAGTGAATATCTCAATAAGTTCACTCAACTCTCAAGATATGCGCCTGAGGATGTTAGTTGGGACAGCCGGAAGCAATACTTGTTCATGAGAGGCTTGAACAACGAAATCCAAGTGTAATTGCTCAATTGTGACTATGCCAACTTTCAGAAGCTTGTGGACAAAGCAATTGTGGTTGAAAACAAGATTCGTGAGATGGAACAAGACAACAAGAGGAAGGCGCCATATCAAGGACAACAACAAGGAAGTAATATGCGCCCTCGCCTTGCGCCTCCTAATGCGCCGTACTACAGCTCCTCTGCTCCTGTATAGCGCCCTGGATTTGCATCGCGCCCAACTTAGTTTGTGCAACAGCGCCCTGTCATGCAAGACCTAGGCCTCCAATGCCTTTTGCACCTCGTGCTAACTTTCCTGCTGCAAGTGTTCAAAACCAAGCACGTCCCAATAATTCTGGTGGAGTTAGGAAGTGCTATACTTGTGGAAAAGCTAGACACTTTGCGCATCAATGTCCTAAGTCAGGCCTTGGTCAAGGAAGCAATGCGTCAAGGCAAAACCCAAGACCTAATGGAGGAGCACCACAAGGGAATCGTGGACAACAGAACTTTGCTCGTGGCAACGTGAATCATGTCTCTACGGAGGATGCTCAACAAGCGGATGATGTGGTCATTGGTATGTTTCTTGCCAACTCCAACCCCGCGACTATGTTATTTGATTCTGGAGCATCACATTCATTCATTGCACTGAAGTATGTTGCCAAGTATAGTTTACCTATCTCTCATATGAAGTTTACTCTATTGGTTAAGTCTCCTAGAGGAGAGATGAGGACAAATATAGTATGTCCAAAAGTAAACCTTAGAATAAGGGGGTAGACTTCTCTGCCAACCTCATTGTTTTTGATTCTCAAGGAATGGACATTATACTTGGTATGGACTGGTTGAGGAAGCACAATGGAGTTATTGAGTGTGCCACAAAGACGGTGAAGTTGACCAATGAGGAAGGGATCACCGTAGAATTTGAAGCATCTTAAACCGCACCGAAGCAATTGGAGTTGAATCACATGGACGGTGCTAAAATTGAGGAGATTCCGGTGGTGAGAGAATTTTTGGATGTTTTTCCGGACGAGTTGTCAGGTATGCCACCTGACAGAGACATTGAGTTTGTTATTAAATTAATACCTGGAACTGCACCTATAGCTAAGAGGCCGTATAGGATGCCTCCTATGAAACTAGCGGAGATCAAAAAGCAAATTCAAGAGCAACTAGAGAAAGGTTTTATTCACCCTAGTTCTTACCCTTGGGGAGCGCCCGTTCCATTTGTGGACAAGAAGGATGGGACTCAAAGGATGTGTGTAGATTACCGAGCTCTCAACGAGGTAACAATCAAGAACAAGTACACCATGCCACGCATAGAAGACTTGTTTGATAAGATCAAGGGTGCTTGTGTCTTCTCTAAGATTGATTTGAGGTCGGGATATTTTCAAATGAAGATTAGACCATCAGACACTACCCAAGACAGCTTTTAGGACACGGTATGGATCTTATGAGTACACCGTGATGTCCTTTGGATTGACAAATGTGCCTGCCTATTTTATGTACGTCATGAATAAGGTCTTCATGGAGTACTTGGATAAGTTCGTTGTGGTGTTTATTGATGATATTATGATCTACTCGAAGGATGAGAAGGAACACGAGGAACACTTGAGGCTTACGTTGCAGAAATTGAGGGAGCATCGATTGTATGCCAAGTTCAACAAGTGTCATTTTTGGTTGAAAGAGGTGCCTTTTTGGGTCATATCATCTCAGGAGGAGGAGTATCGGTTGACCCTGGAAAAGTGAGAGACGTGTTGAAGTGGGAACCACCGCAAAATGTCAAGGAAATAAGAAGTTTTCTTGGGATGGATGGATATTACCGTCGGTTCATCAAGGAATTTTCCAAGATTGCCAAGCCTATGACGGAGTTGCTAATGAAGGGAAAGGTTTTCCAATGGACTCAAGCTTGTCAAAATAGTTTCGAGGAGTTGAAAAAGAGGTTAACAACAGCCCGAGTTTTGATACTGCCGGATGTAAGCAAGAGTTTTGATATTTATTGCGATGCATCGAGACAAGGACTTGGATGTGTATTGATGCAAGAAGGTCAAGTGGTTGCATATGCTTCGAGACAACTGAAGAAACATGAGCAGAATTATCCAACACATGATTTAGAACTTGCAGTTGTGGTACATGCATTGAAAATTTGGAGACACTACATCCTTGGACATAGCTATGAAATTTATACGGATCATAAGAGTTTGAAGTATATTTTCACACAAACGGATCTGAACTTGAGGCAACGAATATAGCTGGAGCTCATCAAATATTATGATTTGGGAATCAACTATCATCCGGGAAAAGCCAATGTAGTGGCCGATGCTTTGAGTAGAAAAGGAGTAAGTCATCAACTCACAGTTCGAGAGTTACCATTCAAGTTATGTAAGGAGTTTGAAAGGTTGAACCTTGGATTTGTAAATGAGATGGAGGTGATGGAGTTAAACCCACCACTGGAGCAAGAAATTCGAGAAGCACAGACCGCGAATGAAGAGATCAAGGAAATCAAGGAAAGGACCGAAGAAGGGAGAGAATTCAGATTTGATGAAGACGAACATGGTACCTTATGGCTTGGAAAGAGAATCGTTGTGCCTAATGTAAAGCATATCCGGGAGACAATATTAAAGGAGGCACATGACTCGCCGTACTCGATTCACCCTGGTTGTACGAAGATGTACAAAGACTTGAAGGCTTGCTATTGGTGGGATAGCATGAAGAAGGACACAGCTGAATACGTAGCATTGTGTGATGTGTGCCAATGAGTCAAGGTGGAACATCAAAGGCCAGCTGGATTATTGCAACCATTGAAGATCCCGGAATGGAAGTGGGAAGAGATCGGTATGGACTTCATAGTTGGTTTACCACGTACTCAGTCCGGGTATGACTCAATTTGGGTAATTGTGGATCGTTTAACCAAGTCAGCTCATTTTGTTCCTGTCAAGACCAAGTATACATCTGCACAGCTGGCGAAATATACATGGAGCATATTGTGTGTTGACATGGAATCCCTAAGAAGATAGTCTCGGATAGAGGTTCTCAATTTACTTCCAGGTTTTGGCAAAAATTGCATGAAGCTTTGGGGACGAGGTTGAATTTCAGTTCAGCATATCACCCTCAAATGGATGGACAAACCGAGAGGACCAATCAAATTTTGGAGGACATGTTAAGAGCTTGTGCTTTAAAGCATGGGAAGGGTTGGGACAAAAGCTTGCCATATGCAGAATTTTCATACAACAATAGTTACCAAGCAAGCTTGAAAATGTCACCATATGAAGCGCTTTATGGAAGGAAGTGTAGAACACCTTTATTCTGGAATGAGGCAGGGGAAACTCAAGTATTTGGTCTGGATGTGTTGCAAGAAGCCGAAAAGCAAGTCCAAATAATTCGTAAAAACTTGAGGGCTACCCAATCAAGACAAAAGGGCTATGCGGACAATAGGAGAAGGAAATTAACCTTCGAAGTGGGAGATTTTGTTTACCTCAAGGTGTCACCAATGAGAGGTCATAAGAGGTTTAACATAAGAGGCAAGCTAGCACCTCATTATATTGGACCCTTCAAGATTTTGGACAAAAGAGGAGAAGTAGCGTATAAGTTGGAGATGCCGACTCATCTATCGGATGTCCATGATGTGTTTCATGTTTCCCAGCTCAAGAAATGCTTAAGAGTACCGGAAGAACAAGTTCCAATGGAAGAATTAGAGCTAGAGGAAGATTTGACTTATGCCGATCAACTGATCAAAATCTTGGAAACCAAGGAGAGGGTCACAAGTAACAAGGTGATTCGATGGTGTAAAGTTCAATGGAAGCACCATGCAGAAAAAGAAGCAACTTGGGAGCTAGAAGATGATATCAAGAAGGACTTTCCCTATCTCTTCTCTTCCGCGTCGAATCTCAAGGGCGAGATTCATTTTAAGGGGGGTAGATTTGTAACACCCTCATTTTCATGCATCATGTCCTACATACACTCATATACATGTTTAACATTAATCCACAACGCGAGGAATGAGTTTAAAATTGATTTGGAACATTAAAAAATTGATTTGGAGCAAAACTGCACTTAAAATGCAGGAAAGTGCGGACTAGTCCGATTTTGCTGAGGACTAGTCCGATTTCTCTCTGACTAAAAACGGACTTGTCCGTTTTTGCTGCGGACTAGTCCGATTTTGCCTCTGGAAACTTTCGGACTTGTCCGATTTTGTGCGAACTAGTTCGATATTCCAAGAATCCTTGAAAAATTGTTAAGTCCCTGGACTTTTCTGGACTAGTCCGGTATTCCAGTGGACTTGTCTGATTTCCTCTCTGACTAAAGTCGGACTTGTCCAATTTTAGGCCAGACTTGTCCGATTTTCTCTCTGGACAACTTCGGACTAGTCCGGTCCTTTCCAGACTTGTCCGATATTTCGCGACTCCGAGTTGATCTTTTGTTTTATGACTTGTTTCTTGGGTTTCACGTTAAGTGGGCCTAGGGACGGCGTGCCTAACTCTTTTAGAGCCCATGTGGGACTCTAAACCGGCCTCTACTCCTCTCAAACTCAAAATCCATCTAACCCTAGCCTCCACCTCTATATAAACAGCCCCACCCCTTGGCTTGACATCTATTTGCCACTTTTCCACCCCAACCAAACCCTAGTTCGTGGAGAGCCACCATCAAGGAGGGAGGAGAAGATCCCAAGCAAGAAGTAGAAGAGGAGGAAACGGAAGAGGATCAAGATCTCCATCAAGTTTCGTTCTTCAGCACCAATTCATCTCCAAGTTCATCACCAGCCCTAGATCATCAAGATCCAAGTGTTGCCTCCAAGTTTCTTGATTCATTGGAGTTTTAAACACCTGGTATCTCTTTTACTTACGTGAACTCAACCCATAATCTCCAAATTTACGTCGATCTAGAAAACCCTAATCTGCTGATCTCGTAAAGTGCGGACTTGTCCGGTCCCTAGCGGACTAGTCCGATTTCCCTGGATAAATTGTGTTGAATTAATTCCAAAAACTGACCTAATCAACTCCAAACCTGTATAAACTTGTTAAAAGCTATTAGAACTCGTTATTAACCATTAAAGCAATCTAGTAACAAGTTCTACCTTGCATTTGCATTAATCATGCATGTCATGTTATATTGAGTAATATATGTGCACTCTTTGATTGTGTTTCTTGTCTTGTATGTTTATTGTGCGAATTAGACGGATTTGCGCTAGAGAGTGCCGCGGGGGATCTCCAGCACCAAGAGTTTGAAGGCTTTGACCCTAATCAACCGCAAGAGCAAGGCAAGTGTCCTTGAAGCATATTGATCCTGTTTTAAAATAAATGTTTTGTTTGCAAAATTGCATGCTTGTGTCAATTTGATGGGAATCCTATGATAGGAAGTTGACTAGCGTTGTTTAACCACCCTTGTCACTTGGAATACATGGTAGAGAGTCGGGAAGGGTTTTTACCTTTTGCCTCGCTTAATTAATTGGGATGGGAAAACAACACTACACATTTAATTATGCATTAATGTTATTCTGTTAATGTGAACTGGTCAATATGATATGGTAATGTGTGATCTAAGCAAGCCTGGTATGTGGACGGGTTGGATGTTATGGTGGTTTGCTTGCTTTAGATCTAAGGACCGGTTCATGCGAGAATAAGTCAGGACTACAGTGCCACCACGAGGCCAAGTATGGGTGCGGCGTAGCTGATTAATTAGGGCTTTGCTAGTGATGTTTGGACCATTGTGGATGATCGGGGAAGTGGTAGTCAGATTGGGTTTGTTGATGATTGGTGGGACTACCCTGGGATCCGAATGGCTCAAGAGGGGGCCCTTGGTTGAATATGTGCTCTGTAGGAGACATCGCCACCGGTGAAACCTCAGTGGGGTCTAAATAGGCTAGTAATCCCTTTGTAAAGGCTATTTTGTGATCTCTTGGCCACACACCGACGAAAGTGTGAGATGGCATAATAGAGGTTCTAGTCATCGAAAGGTGATGAAATCACAAACACGTGGGTAAAGAGGTACAAACTCTGCAGAGTGTGTCTAAAACTATCATGATAGCCGTGCTCCCGGTTATGAGCACCTGGACAACTTCCACGATTAGAGGGAAATTGGTATAATGGTTATGGTTGGTAATGGTTATGGCTGGTTATGGATTAATTTCTGGTATTGTATATGGTTATTGGCAAATGGTGAAATCTGGAATTATTGACGATGGCAATGAATTCATAATGGTATTATGATATTACTTATGGTTATGATGGGTTTATTTCACTTACATGTAATATATTGCTTTTCAAATGTTTAATGTACTTTTTAGCACTTTGCCATTATTATATTTGTCATTTGAATCAGCCACATGTCATAATTTCCACACTTGCTGAGTACAACATGTACTCACTCTTGCAACCCCCCCCCCCAACAGTTGCAGGCTAGGATTGGGAGTTTAATGGCGATAATGCGGAGTTCTAGGCCATGTCTACCGTCAGCTTGCCTGTGGTGTTGCATGGAGTTGCGCTATCCCTTAGTTTGTTTAGTTGCTTAATTAGTTTATTTCCGCTGCATTAGTTGAACTTGTCATAAATATTCATTAGAGTTTGTAATCAAGTATAATGTGGTTTGTGTAATAAAACTTGGTTAATTAATATTGTCTTGTGGTAATTTTCTGCATACTCATTTGTGAATACACTCGTGTATGTGTGTTGAACATCTTGGGAACACATATGCATTAGCTTGGTTCATTTTTCGGAACCGGGCATCACAGATCCACTGAGCATCGGTGATTCGGGTTTGCTTGGACATGTAGACAGTCCAGTAATAATCGCAGTGGAAGTCACACCAGAAGCGGGGATCCACTGTGCTCTTCTCCCTTTGATAGATGTTGATCTTCCTTAGCTTTTGCGCCTTCTCAGCCCCTTTGCCTTTGAAGATGTTGGCATCAAAGGCAGCTGCACGGTTTGGATTCCGTGCGGGAGAGTACATCCTCAAGGGGCATATGGGCTGAGAGGCTCCCTTCTTAGCCATGCTTGCAGGCTTCTTGGCAACAATCACCCTCTTCTTGGGTCCAGAATCGACTGGGGCCTTTCCCTTATCCTTGGAGGTCCTCGCCTCTTGGGCTCTAGCTTGATTCCCCAACGTCACAAGCCTCTTTTTCTTTGGGGCTGCCTTGGCGGCAGCAGAGTTTTGGGCTTCACGCTGTGTTTTCTTTGCTTTCCTTGATTCAAAGAAAGCAGCATCCATTTCTTGCTCCTCGCGTTTCTGGCGGTAAAGAGCCTGCCTTCCCGCCTCGGCCTCGGAGTCGGAGAGGGGAACGTAGTCAGAATCCGACATAGTTGCTGATAAGAGATGAAAAGGAGTGTGTATGAGTCCAAGGAAGTCAAAGTATAGTGGTAGAATTCACAAAATCGATCAAGTTTAGGGTTTTCACTGTGTAACCCGGACTTGTCCGCCTAGGGACCGGACTAGTCCGCACCTGTAACACCCTAAATTTTTGCATCCTGCATTGCATACAAGATCATGCATTAAATATTAATAGAATAAAAGAAAAGATAAAACATACATATATGGTGTAGCAAAGGAAGAAAAAGAAAATAATAAGTATAGCCTAAAACATGTATTAGGGAATAAATATAGATAAATAATAATCAATAATAAAATAATAATATATAAAAAATATATATAAATAAATTATATATAATAATAAATATATATATATAATAAATAATAAATAAATAAAATGAATAAGATAAATAAAATAAATAAAATATAAACAATAATATATATATAAATATATATATAATAAATTATATAATAAAAGAAAGTATAAAGAAAAAAAAAGAAGAAAAGAAAAAAAAGAGAAGAAACCGCCGCTGGCCAGGCCGAGCTGGCCCAGCCAGCCACGCCCCGCAGCCCCGCCGTATCGCGCCGCGTGCCCCGCCGACCGCGCGCAGCGCCTGGACCCCGCCTCCCACCCTGCCGACGCCGCCTGCAGCGCGCAGCCCGCGCTGCCGCGCCTGGGGCCCGCCGCCACGCCCCGCCCCCGAGTCCCGGCCCCACCCCACGTCATGCCCGCCCGAGCGCGCGCCCTCCCGCGCCTCCCGGCTCCCGCCAGCCCCGCGCCGATTCCCGCCGCCCTCCCTATGCGCGCCTCGCACCGACGCCCTGGCCCCGATGCCCCGCGCAGAACGCGCGATTCCCGGCGCCGCGCACGCCCCGCCTGGGCCCCGCCTCCCACGCTGGCCCCGCCGCCTTGGCCCCCGCGCGCCGCGCCTCCCACTGCCCCGCTCGCGCTCGATGCCGCGTGCCCCGCCAACCGCTCCCGCGCAGCGCGCACGGACTTCGCGCCAGCCCGATTTTCCCGCTCGCCCACGCGGTCCAGCGCCTATAAAAAAAGGACCGTAGGTCCCTAAGTTTTCCCCCGATCCCAAAAACGCCTCTGCCTTCCAGGAACGCCGCCGGTACAGAAGAAAAAAGGGGACCAGAGGCTGCGCCGCCAGGGGAAGAAAAGGGAGAAAAAAAAAGAGGGAAAGAAGAGGAAGAAAAAGAGGAGGGTGCCACCGTCCGCCGGAGATCGACGTCGCCATCGCGCCGCTCTCGTCGTGCCGCCGGAGGACGCATCTACTTCGTCTACGCATTGTCCCCATCCCGCGATCATCAAAGCCATCGCATCTACGGTAGGCCATGTTCCCGATGCGAATTTTAATGACCATATTGAATCTAATAGACGTAAATTGATCGTAGTTGCACCATAATTTTATTTTCAGCAGCATTAATCAATCCTAAAACCCCCGTAAACTCATATGAACACGTATGAACTACCCGCATCTAATTAATAAACAACTGTAGTTAATTAATAATTAAACTTTGCATGCATGCATATCATCGCATGTTGATTAATGTGTGTGCATCATGTTGAATTGTATATGTATTCTTGTATGTGTGATCACTAGTAGAGAGAAGTGCTCAAGAGATCGTGTACGAGGATTTCGAGAATCAAGATTTCGAAGCGCTTGAGCAACCCTATCCGCCGGAGCAAGGCAAGTGTCCTTGAAGCGTATTGATCCTGTTTTTAAAATAAATGTTTTGTTTGCAAAACTGCATGCTTGTGTCAGTTTGATGGGAATCCTATGGTAGGAAGTTTACTAGACTTGCTAAACCACCCTTGTCACCTGGAATTTATGGTAGAGAGTCGGGAAGGGTTTTTACCTTTTTGCTTCGCTTAATTAATTGGGATGGAAAAACCAACACTACACATTTAATTATGCATTAATAATATTCTGGTTAATGTGAACTGGTCAATACGATGGGTGATCTAAGCAAGCCTGGTATGTGGATGGGTTGGATGTTATGGTGGTTTGCTTGCTTTAGATCTAAGGACCGGTTCATGCGAGAATAAGCCAGGACTACAGTGCCACCACGAGGCCAAGTTATGGGTGCAGCGTAGCTGATTAATTAGGGTTTTGCTAGTGCTGTTTGGACCATTGTGGATGCTCGGGGAAGGGGTAGTCGGATTGGGTTTGTTGATGATTGGTGGGACTACCCTGGGATCCGAATGGCTCAAGAGGGGGCCCTTGGTTGAAGATGTGCTCAGTTGGAGGCATCGCCACCGGTGAAACCTTAGTGGGGTCTAAATAGGCTAGTAATCCCTTTGTAAAGGCTATTTTGTGATCTCTTGGCCACACAACAACGGAAGTGTGTAATGTGACCGACGGGTCATGGGCATAAGGGAGGTTCTTAGTCACCGAAAGGTGATGAAATCACGAACACGTGGGTAAAGAGGTACAAACTCTGCAGAGTTAATTAAAACTATCATGATAGCCGTGCTCCCGGTTATGAGCACCTGGACAACTTCCATGATTAGAGGGAAATTGGAATTTAGGATGGTTATGGGTTGGTAATGGTTATGGATTGATTTCTGGTATTGAATATGGTTATTGGCAAATGATGAGATCTGAAATTATGGTTTATGACATTGGTTATGGTTATTGGTAATGGTGAATTATGGTCTGGTATTATTAAGGATACATGGCTTATGATGGGATTACTTCACACATATAATATATTGCTTTTCAAATGTTTTACTGTACTTTTCAGCACTTTGCCATTATTATTGTCGTCATTTGAATCAGCCACATGTCATACTTTCCACACTTGCTGAGTACGACATGTACTCACTCTTGCAATCCCCCCCAACAGTTGCAGGTCAGAATTATGAGTTTAATGGCGATAATGTGGAGATCTAGGCCGTGTCTACCATCAGCTTTGCCTGTGGTGTTATTGGAGCTGCGCTATCCCTTTTGCTTAGTTTGCTTAGTTGCTTAATTAGTTTATTTCCGCTGCATTAGTTGAACTTGTCATTAATATTCATTAGAGTTTGTATTCGAGGATAATATAGTTTGTGTAATAAAATTTGATAATTAATCTTGTTCTGTGGTAATTATCTGTATATCGTTTGTGATTGCACTCGTATATGTGTGATGAACATCCTGGGCACACATATGCGTTAGCTTGGTTCATTTTCGGAACCGGGCGTCACAGCACCTAGCCGGACTTGTCCACCCTGATGACCGGACTAGTCCGGTTCACACAGCAAGAACCCTAATCTAGAGAAATTTTGTGAAAACTATGGATTCTACCACCAAAATTGAGGTATATGATCACAATGAAGTGGACAACAACTTTTGTGAAGAAGCTTCTATCAATAGACCTAAAGGAATTGAATTTCAAAGAATTTGGGGTTAGGTCAAGAATACCTCTTCAAACATTTGATCCAACGAAATGTGGGTGAAGAATCGGCTTCCGATGCTCGGGGAATAGTTCTCTAGCACTTTAGGGCTTCAATCCACAGATTGGAGTCGAGATTTGGTGGTGGGAACTAAAAATCGCCATTTGGGGGGGCGGTTTTCGTGCGTTTTGGAGAGAGAGAGAGAGAGAGAGAGAGGTTTGAGTGGAAGTAGAGAGGTCAAGGGATCCCTGTGGAGGTTAAGTCCCCAATGGTCGGACTTGTCTGGTTGGAGACCCGGACTTGTGTGGCCAACGGACTAGGTCCGGACTACTCTTGAACACCGGACTAGTCCAATCCAAGGGGCGGACTAGTCCGGTCCTAAGGCTGAAAACTCCTATACATTGAGTTTTCAGTGGAGATTTGATTCTTTTGGACTAATTTTTTACAGAAGATCTTTGTAAACATGGTCAGTAAGCAATCAACAATCAAACTAAGACCATGATTCACAAAGATTCAATAATTTCAAAATAATTTGTAGAAAATTGAGGAGGATGACTTTTTTGCAAGCATGTGTGAATTTTGAATAGAACAATCAGATGTGCAAGACTCAAGCCACATTTCGAGAATCTAAGATATTATGTTCACTCCTAAGTTCACAAAATATTTTCTCATCTAAAGGTTTGGTAAATATATTGGACAATTGTTTTTCGGTTCTCACGTGTGAAATTGTTATGTCTCCTTTGATGGAGTGATCTCTCAAGAAATGATGGCGAATGTCAATGTGTTTGGTCCTTGAGTGTTCAACTGGATTGTGGACTATTTTTACGGCACTCTCATTGTCACATAGGATAGGAATATGGCGCAAGTTTATGCCATAGTCCCTAAGAGTTTGTCGCATCCAAAGAAGTTGTGCACAACAACTTCCAGCGGCGACATACTTCGCTTCGGCTGTGGAAAGAGCAATGGAGTTTTGTTTCTTTGAGGACCAAGAACTAGAGATCTACCAAGGAATTGGCATGCTCCCGATGTACTCTTCCTATCAACTTTGCATCCTGCATAGTCCGCATCAGAATATCCAATGAGGTTAAACTTGGAGCCTTTGGGGTACCAAAGTCCTAGGCTTGGTGTGTGAACTAAATATCTAAGAATTCTATTAACGGCGGTCAAATGACACACCTTTGGAGCGGCTTGAAATCTAGCACACATATACACACTAAGCATGATATCGGGCCTAGATGCACATAAGTAAAGCAATGAACCTATCATAGAACGATATACCTTTTGGTCCACACTTGGACCATCTTCATTCAGATCGAGATGCCCACTGGTTGCCATAGGAGTCTTGATGGGTTTGGCCTTGTCCATGTCAAACTTCTTGAGTATGTCTTGCGTGTACTTAGTTTGACTAATGAATGTGCCTTCCTTGAGTTTCTTCACTTGAAAACCTAGGAAGAACTTCAACTCCCCCATCATGGACATCTCAAATCTTTCGATCATTATCTTGGAAAACTCATCACAAAAGATTTTGTTAGTAGAACCAAATATAAGGCCATCAACATATATTTGGCAAACAAACAAATCATCATTAAAGTGCTTGGTGAATAGAGTGTAATCCGCCTTCCCAATTTTGAAACCATTTTGAGTTAGAAAATCTCTAAGGAACTCATACCAAACCCTAGGATCTTGTTTGAGTCCATAGAGAGCCTTACACAATTTGTACACATGGTTTGGGAATTCTTCATCTTCAAAGCCTGGGGGTTGCTCCACATACACCTCTTCCTTGATTGGACCATTGAGGAATGCACTCTTGACGTCCATTTGGTATAGCTTAAAGTCATGGTGAGTAGCAAAGACAAGTTATATACTAATTGATTCAAGCCTAGCTACGGGAGCAAAGGTTTCTTCGAAATCCAAACCTTCGACTTGTGAATACCATTTGGCCACAAGTCATGCCTTGTTCCTTGTAACCACCCCGTGTTCATCTTGTTTGTTGCGGAACACCCATTTGGTGCCTTGCATTAGGCCTCTTCACAAGCTCCCATACTTGATTTCTTTCGAAATTGTTGAGCTCTTCTTGCATGGTCATCACCCAATCCGGATCTCGCAGTGCTTCTTCAACCTTGTGGGGCTCCAAGGAAGAAACAAAAGAGTAATTTTTACAAAAGTTTGCAACACGAGATCGAGTAGTTACCCCCTTGGAGATGTCTCCAAGTATGTTGTCAACGGGATGGTCCCGTTGAACACTTTGGTGCACTCTTGGGTTGGAGCTTGAGGTCTTGAGTCTTCATTTTCATCTTCCTCATCCCCATTGTCTCCTCCTTGATCAATTCCTCCATCTTCATATTCTTGGAGCGCATCTTGGGAAGCTTGATTTTGATCAAGTGTAGGATGGTCACTTGAGTGTTGAGGTTGTTCTTGTGGTTGTATGTCTCCGAGTGCCATCCTTCCTATCACCACTTGTGGAGCTTCTTCTTGATCAGTTAGGAGCTCATAAGACGTCTTCTTAAGTATGCGGTGAAGATACAACCAGTTTATGGCATGACAAGCGGTGTTGACCGCTTTCGGCCAAAACTGGTCCAACGTCTTGTACTCATCAAGCATGGTTCTTGACATCTCAATTAAAGTCCTATTCTTCCTCTCGGCCACCCCATTTTGTTGAGGAGAGTAGGGGGCTGAGAACTCATGCTTGATGCCTTCTTCATCCAAAAAATCTTCAACTTGAGTATTCTTGAATTTGGTGTCGTTGTCACTCCTTATGGTGTTGATACTTAAGGAGAACTCATTTTGAGATCTCTTCAAGTATCTCTTGAGTACACCTTGAGTCTCACTCTTATCATGCAAGAAGAATACCCAAGTGAAACGTGAAAAATCATCAATAATAACAAGACCATATTTGTTACCGCCAATACTTATGTAGGCGATTGGACCGAAGAGATCCATGTGTAGAAGCTACAATGGTCTTGATGTTGTCATAATGTTCTTGGATGGATGAGGTGCTCCAACTTGCTTTCCAGCTTGACATGCGCTACATGGCCTATCTTTTTCAAACATAACATTCTTTAAACCACGGATGTGCTCGCCCTTAAGGAGTTTTTGCAAATTCCTCATCCCAAAATGGGCTAGTCTTCTATGCTAAAGCCATCCCATGTTGGTTTTTGCAATTAAGCATGTGTCAAGTTGAGCTTTATTCGCGAAGAAATCTACAAGATAGAGCTTTCTCTTAAGTACACCCTTAAAAGCAATTGAGTCATTGCTTCTCCTTGTGACGGTCACACCCTCATTAGTGAATAAACAATTATAACCTTTGTCACATAGTTGCGATATGGACAAGAGGTTATAATCTAGTGAATCAACATGTAAGACATTGGAAAGAGTATTATTAGGAGATATAGCAATTTTACCACTAACAAGGATTATTCCTTGGCTATTGTCCCCAAAGTAGATTCCTTCACTTGGATCTTCATTTAGTTCATACTCCAAAAACATCTTCCTCTCTTCGGTCATATGATTGGTGCACCCACTATCAAGAACCCATTTGGTTCCACCGGAGGAGTATGCCTACAAGAAAGATTTAAGCCTTGGCTTTAGGTACCCAAGCGGTGTTGGGTCCTTTGATGTTAGTCAAGAGGCATTTAGGCACCCACACACAAGGTTTAGGGCTCTTGCGGTGTGGCTCAACATACTTAGCATAAACTTTACCAAACTTGTTCCTTAATAACACATATGAAGCATCAAAATCATGGACCAAGGGATGAGGTTCTTTCTTAGGCATTTTAGGAGATGTAGCAACATTCTTTCCTTTATGGTTGTATGAGTCTCCTTTGACAAAAATAATCAAGTCTTTGCCATTCTTGGGAGTTTTGGCGTTTTGCCTCATCCCCCTAGAATAACTAAGACCATCCTTGACAAGGGGATATCTTGTGTTGGTATATGCACTACGTGCATATGCCATCTTCTCCTTGTCAAAAATAACACCCTTTGGTGCTTGATTGGTTTGTGCCAACTTAAGCTCATCTTTAAGCTTTATGATCAAGTTTGAGCATTTACAAGGTTGAGATGCTTCGGATTTGATATTTGTGGAAGATGAGCTTGTAGAGGAAGAAGGTGCATTGACCTTGAGAGACTTCACTTATGTCTCAAGGATCTTGTTAGCTTGTGTCAAACTAACAAGCTCATCCTTGAGCACAATTGTAGTGTTCTCAAGGTTTGAGCAAGTTTCCTTGCTCAAGGCAAGTTCACGCTCAAGTGTCTTGCTTCTTTCTCTTTCAAGCTCCAAGAGCTCCTCAACCTCTTGGCATATCTCCTTTTGTTGGATGATTATGTCCTCTTGACAGTTGATGAGCTCTTCGTTCTCAAATATTTCCTCTGTTAACAATCTCAACCTTTTCAAAGTACTTTTACTCATGTCTTTATGCATGTGTTCATTCTCACTGCTACTATAAAAGTCATCATGAGAATAAATTGAAGAAGAGGATTTAGATTTAACCTCCTTTCTTCCCTCCTTGGCCATGAGACAAGTTGCCCTTGAAGTCTCCAAGTTTGGAGAGCTTGTTCTCTGTTGTTATCTTCTTCATAGCTATCGGTATCCTACGTACCGGATACCCCTTGGAACTGCAAAGAGTGCAAAGGAACTCCACCTATCTGAGTTGAAGACCTCCAAAGGACCCACGTGTCACTTGGAACCGGACCTTCCTCCCTTCTATGGTTAGTCCCAGTGCCTCCACATGTATCATAAAACTGGAGCTACATTACATACATGGGAAAGCTCCGGACTAGATACATGTGTGGCACCCCCGGACCTAACCCCCGACAGAGGGAAGCTCCGGTACCGACATGTGTACAATAGCACTGGACCTACTCGTCTAAGACGGTAAGCTCTGGAGCTGCCACACGTCCAACCGCTGGACCTTCAACCTCGACAGGCAGATTGGTGGACCTCCAACGGCTCGGACCTTCAAGGAACATTTAAAGCTTCAAGACCTGATTAAGTGTCATTAATGCTATCTTAATGACACACAATCGGATGACCCTTAATACCAGTAACGCCACCATCAAGGCGCGTTACCACGCTGTTAAGGGGAATTAAGTACATTAATTGTGTATTAAGCATCAGTAACCGCCAGGGCCACATGTCGGGCCAGGTTGATGATGTAACGGCGAGTCCTTGTACTATAAAAGGACTGTCCGAGCGATACACAAGGGGAGAGCACTACACACATGTGAGGAATCTTCCAGACACTCTGTCTTTTACACACAAGCGCTCAGACACTCAATACAACAACAACACACACTCGTGGAGTAGGGTATTATGATCAGGCGGCCCGAACCACGTAAATACTCGTGTCGAATCGCCATCTTTCTCTGAATATTTGCGCGCCCACAACCGAACTAAGAAACTTCGCGGGCTGCCAACGGTAGTACCGGGAGAATTGTCGGAACCATACTCCGACAATAGCAATGGTTGCTATCTTCTCATCTTCATCGGAGGAGGATTCCTCATTTGATTCCCACTCCTTTCCAAGGTGGGCATGTCCGGATTGCTTCTTCTTCTTCTTGAAGTACTTCTTCTCTTTGGACTTGCCCTTCTTTTTTTTTCTTGTTTTCTTCATGTGGGCAATCCATAATGAAATGACCATATTCCCCACAATTGTAGCAAACCCTCTTTGATCTTGTCTTGGGCTTGTCTTTGCTCTTGCTTTCATGATGGTAGCTCCCCCTCCTTCTTCTAAACATCCTCTTGAAGTTGTTGATGAAGAGAGCTTCTTCCTCATCGGTATCAGGACTCTCTTCATCACTCTCTTCCTTTTCTTGTGATCTTGAGGATGTTGCTTTGAATGCAACATCCCTTTTATTGGAGGAGGAAAGCTTTCGTAGATCATTGTAAAACATGGCTTCTTGCTCCATCATCTCATGGTTGATGATCCTCCCTAACACTTCTTCGGGAGAAATCTTGTGGAAGCTCGGGCTCTCCCGAATTAGTGAGCAAAGAGTGACATTTCGAGGCATGAATGCTCGAATCATCCTCTTTATCACCTCGTGGTCGGTCCATCGGGTGCTTCCATATGACTGACTGTTGTTGATGAGAGTCTTGAGGCGGTCGTACATGTCTTGGGGGGACTCACCATCCATGATGGTAAACCTCCCAAGCTCTCCTTCGATCATATCGATCTTCGCCTCCCTAATGACGCGATTGTCTTCATGCACCGTCTTGAGGGTATCCCATATCTCCTTGGCAACCTCCAACCCTTCTATTCGGTTGAACTCCTCTCAAGAAGGAAGACGTAATCACTCCAACAGCTTGAGCATTGCGATAGAGAAGAACGGCTTGTTCCGGAGTGATGTCTTCCTCATTCTTTGAAAGATGAACACCTGTCATAACAATTTGCCACAAGCTAGGGTTTAAGGAAATGAGGTGCATCTTCATATTATGCTTCCACATGGAGTAATCATTTCCATCAAATTGGGGAGGTTTGCCAATGGGAATATAGACAAATAATGATTGCTCACGGTAAGTTGCTCATAATTGTAAGGATATCGGGAGTAGTCTTGTGAACTACTCCCATTGTCGACGTTGGTCGAGGCAATTTTCTTGAGCTCCTTCTTGGGCACATTGAGCTTCTCATGAAGCCATGCCTTGAGCATGCGAACCTCTTCGTCGTCATTTGGGTCGTCTTGAAGAATGTCGACGTTCTTCGTCTTGGTGTCATCGACGACCACCGGAACCTCGTTGTCACCCCTTCCGATCATTACTTCTCTGAGTTGTTAGACTCTTGTGGATAAACCTGCTCTGATACCAATTGAAAGTCGCCTAGAGGGGGGTGAATAGGCAATAAGACCGAAAATGGCTTAATCAAACGAGATTAAACTTCTGAGGCCGGACTTGTCTGGACAGGGCCGGACTAGTCCGCTCAACACAAGGGAAAAACCTAAAAACTTGGTTTTGACAAGTTGTTTGCGAAAATTAAGTTCAACCAAGATGTAAGCAATGTATAGTAACTTAGTACAACTAATATTGAGAAGTTAAAGCTCCTAGATTGCAAGATTACAACAAAGATCAAAGTGATGAACAATATGAGCAATATGAACCCTAATAGCAATACTAGTGATCACAAAAAGTAAATGACAAGTGAGACACAATTTATTCCGTGGTTCAGCTCCACGAAGAAGCCTACATCCAAATTGAGAAGTCCACACAAGGACCGGGTCTCACTTGACCCTTCTCTCACCAAACCACCACGAAGGCCGGTTTGGATTCCACTATGTCAAAGGGTGATCACAAAGTTTGATTGGGGCTGCTCACAAGTTGAGGCTCCCACAAATCAATACAATGAGGAGCACACGAAGCTCAACTAACACAAGCCACAAAACACAACACAATGTGCAAGAGATCAAACCGAGAGCCAAAGCGCGATGATCTTCCTTCACTCTCCTCCCCAAACCCTAATCTCTTCAAGATTTGGTCCTAGAGGGCTAGTAGGATGAGTAGAAGGCTTTGAAAGGCTCTAGTTCACTTGTGACGGCACTAGGGTTCCAGACATCTTCAAATGAGGCCGGAAGTCCCCTTTTTATAGGAGTCCTGACCCCCTTCTGCTGACCTCAGCAGAAGGGCGGACTAGTCCGGCCAAGGTCCCCAGACTAGTCTGGCCCTATGGGACCAGTGACTCTGTTCAGGTCCCGACAACTGCCGCACGGAGCCAAAATTCCAAATTCAAACGGTCACTAGACAACAGACTAGTCCGGTCCAAACGGACTAGTCCGAAGTAGGACAGAAAATTTTAGTCCGTCCCAAAACGGACTCATCTGGGTTGGTCCAGACTAGTCAAACCCTCTAGGGTTTCTCTCGGTTTATCTCATTAAGTATCAAATGAACTAGTTCGTACCACCAAAGACAAGTCCGAACTTTTCCAGAGAGCTTTGGTCCGTCCAAAAACGGACAAGTCCGATCTTTTGGGACTTAGCTCCAAATTCACTAAGAAACACTCCAGAGACGTCTGGTTCGTCTCAAAATGGACTTGTCTGCCTGGTCGGGCTAGTCCGGCCTCCCAGGGTCTTTTCTCATTTTTGGCTTCTCACTTAGGTGTTTCTCTCAACCACCACTTTGCGACCTCTAGAATGATCTCATTGCACATGATACAACCACCCTCTCACATGACACTACTCATATAAGCTCAACACCATAGAAACCCTTGTTTCTACGCTTGAGTCTTTGACGCCCATTTTATCTTTTTCCTTTTTGAGGGGTTTTCATCTCATTTCAATCATTGTACCTGTGCTTAAGATCAACTTAGCTCATTAGCCTCCTAATTGTCATTATCAATCATCCAAAACCCACGGGGATGCCTAGATGCACTTTCAACGACGTCGGAGCATCTAGCTCCGGCACCCCCAAGGGGCCTGCCGTCGACGTCTCAACGATGATGGTGGGCGATGTTGGTGCAGCCAGCTCCGGCACCTCCCAAGGGGCCTGCCGTCGAGGTCCCAGAGTGTCAATGACAACACCAAGCGCGGATAAGTGAGTAAACTCTCCTGCCTCACACTTGTTGCTAATAGGGTTCCCTTACGATAGCCTATATATCAGCGGCCTACCGTCGACGACTTTGCGATGATGGTGGACGATGTCGGAGCATCCAGCTCCGGCACCCCCCAAGGGGCCTGCCGTCGACGTCTCCACGACGGTGGTGGACGACGCCGAAACATCCAACTCCAACACCTATCAAGGGGTATGTCGTCGACATCTCAATGACGATGGTGGGAGACGCCAGGGCAACCAGCTCTGTCACCTCCCAAGGGGCCTGTCGTTGGCGTCCCAGAACGTCAATGACAGCACCAAGCACGGATAAGTGAGTAAACTCTCTTGCCTTGCACTTGTTTCTAACAGGGTTCCCTTACGATAGCTTGTATACTAGGGGCCTGCCGTCAACGACTTTGCGACGATGATTGAAAACTCCAGGGCAGCCAACTCTGGCACCTCCCAAGGGGCCTGCCGTCGATGACGACGATGGTGGACAACGCTGGAGCACCCAAATCTGACACCACCCAAGGGGCCTACCGTTGATGACTCTACAACAATGGTGGACGACGCCAGAGCATCCAAATCCAGCACCCCCAAGGGGCCTACCGTCGACGTCTCCACGATGATGGTGGACGATGTCGGAGCATCCAACTCCGGCACCTCCCAAGGGGTCTGTTGTCGACGACTCTACAACGATGGTGGACAACGTTGGAGCATCCAACCCTGGCAAATGGTGGTGCTACGACACCCCAACTCCCCTGCTCCACTAGGGGCACGTTGAAGACATCCAACAAATCAAATGGTAGATGTGCCCAGCTGAAAGTGCATCTAGGATCCTTGTGGGTTTTGAATGATTGATGACGACAATTAAGTAACTAATGAGCTTAGTGATCTTAAGCACAGGTGTGGACTCAAGTGGAATCACAAACCCTCAAAAAGGAAAATGATGAAAACGGCGGTGTCGACTCAAAAAGAAGAAACTAGGGTTTCTAGCGTGTCGAGTTTAGACTAGCCATATATGTATGAGTATGTGTGCGTAAAGTGCATTGAGATCAAGTTGGTAGCTCAAGGCGGTTTAGAGATCAAAACCTATTGAGAGAAGAGTATTAGAGTAGTCTGGCAGGAGTGGACGGACCAGTCCGTGCTAGTGGCCAGACTAGACTGCTCCTGGCTGGCGTAGTCCGTTTTCAGGCGGATCAGAAGGGTCTGACTGACTTTGGACTAGTCCGTAGTGGGAAGAACTAGTCCGGGGTAGTCATGGATTGGGTTTTCGGGACTAAGTTCCAAAACTTCGGACTTGTCCGTTTTAGTCCGGACCAAGAGGTCCTGACTGAGATCGGACTAGTCCGCTCTAGAGGCCGGACTAGTCCAGTTTTGGGTGAAAGTTGGGTGCTTCAGCGACTATGTCTGGGAGGCCGGACTAGTCTGCCCTGGGGGCCAGACTAGTCCGTGGTCTCCACACTAGTCTGTTTTCACACGGAACAAAAGGTTCTCTATGAGATCGGACTAGTCCGGTTTGGACCGGACTAGTCCGTTATGAAGTGACAGTTTGAATTTGATTTTGGCGGGTAGCGTGACGATTGCCGCGCAGTGTGGTAGTTTTCAGGGGCGTCAGTGGTCCTAAAGGTCGGACTAGTCCGGACCATAGGCCAGACTAGTCCGCCTATCTGCTGAAGTCAGCGGTATGGGCCTGGATCCTCTATAAATAGAGGATCCCCGGGTTCATTTGAATAAATTTTGAAACCCTAGCGCCGCCACAACAAAATTTAAGCCTTCAAAAGCCTCCTTCTTGCCTACTTTCCCTCAAAGACTAATTCTTGTCTGGATTAGGGTTTGGTGAGGTGAAGAAGAGGAAGAACACCGCTCTTTGGCTCTCGGTTTGATCTCTTGCACTTGTTGAATCTTTGTGATTTGTGGCTTGAGTTTTCTTTGTGATTTGCGATCATATTTGTGGTTGGAGCCTCAGATTGTGAGAAGCCCCAACGAATCTTGTATTCACCCTTGTGATAGTGGAGAACCGGTTTGGCCCTAGTGGCAAACTCGGTGAGGGAAGGGTTGTTGAACCCAGTCCTTCGTGGACTCCTCAACGGGGACGTAGATCCCTGTGTGGGATTGAACCTCGGGATAAAATCCTTGTGTCCCTCGTGTACTTCGCTTTCTTTTATCGTACATTGCTTATAGGGTTAGCTTTACCGTTTTTGTTCATCGTCTTCATTTCGCTGTGATCCTTAGCTTCATACTTGCTCTATAACTTTTAAGGTTCACTGAATCATCCTAACACTTTTCTCATCACGAAAATCCAACTAAAACTTGTTAGAAACTCTTTTTAGGTTTTCTCTGCAGGTGGACCGGACTAGTCCGCCCCTGGACCAGACTAGTCTGTCGCCTAAGTAGTGATTTCGTTTTATTAAGTCATTTCAGGTTGATTAGCCTATTCACCCGCCTCTAGGCAACTTTAAATTGGTATCAGAGTCAGGACTCTCCCAAAGAGTCTAATAACTCAGAGAGAAGATGGCAGAGTGGGGTATGATGAAGTCTCGACCAATGAGGTCCAAGCAACCCAAGAGGAGATGCTTGTCTACCAAGACAAATCGACAGATGACGAAGAGAGTCGCCAGCTCAATGCGAAACTTCGAGAAAAAATTGAAGATTCCAAAAATTGACTCTTCAACCTCTACAATGGGTGGCACGACCCACTACAACCAACAAGGCTACAACTATGAACGCCTTGTCTCCAACAACCACTATCTCTCCATCCCATTGGGGAAGCCTCCCCAATTCGATGGAACCGACTACGGGATGTGGAAGCACAACATGAATATCCACCTCATGTCACTTAATCCTTCACTATGGCAAATTGTGTTGATCGGGGTGCACATCCCAAAGAATGAGGAAGATATCACTCCGGAGCAAGCCGTGCTCCTTCACCGCAATGCCCAAGCGGCCAGAGTGATCATCTCGTCTCTCTCAAGAGATGATTTCAACCGGGTAGATGGACTTGAGGTGGCCAAGGATATTTAGGACACCCTCAAGACGGCTCATGAAGGCAATCGAGTCGTGAAGGAGGCAAAGATTGAGATCAATGAAGGAGAGCTCGGGAGATTTGCCATTATGGATGGTGAATATCCCTAGGAGATGTACAATCGCCTAAAGCTGCTCATCAACAAGAGTAGATCTTATGGCTGCACCAAGTGGACGGACCACGAGGTGGTGAAGAGGATGATTCGGGCATTCATGCCTAGGAACGTCTCTCTTTGCTCCATGATACGAGAAAGCCTGGGGTTTGCTCAAATGACCATAGAGGAGGTCCTAGGAAGGATCATCAACCACAAGATCATGAAGAAGGAGGCGCTCTTCTACAACGACCTCCAAAGGTTCACCGCCTCGAAGATGAAGGATGTTGCACTCAAAGCGACATCCTCCTCAAAAGAGCAAAAAGATGATGATGAGGAGGAGAGTCTCGACACCGATGAGGAAGAGACCCTCTTCATCAACAAGTTCAAGAGGATGATGAGGAGAAGGAAATGAGGATACAACCACAAGAGCAAGGGCAAGGAAAAAGCCAAGCCCAAAACAAAGAGAGCTTGCTACAACTGTGGCGAGGACGGGCACTTCATTGTGGATTGCCCACATGAAGAGGGCAAGAAGAAGAAGAAGGGCAAGCCTCAAGAGAAGAAATTCTTAAACAAGAAGAGGCCCTCAGGCCATGCTCACTTGGGCAAGGAATGGGACTCTAACGATGAGTCCTCCTCCGAAGACGGGGAGAAGGTGGCAACCATAGCCATCGGGAGGAGTTCCAAGGGAAGCAAGCTTTTCCTCAGCCTCAACGACCACAAGCCAACTTGCCTCATGGCGAAAGAAGGAAGGAGAAAGGTTACTTCTCACTCATCCTCCTCCATATCCTCTCATGATGAATTTGATAGTGCTAGTGAAAATGAACACATGTTTAAGGATACAAGTAAGAGCACTTTGCGTAGAATGAAATTAATCTCGGATGAAATTTTTGAGAAGGAGGAGCTCATACATAGGCAAGAGGACATGCTTATCCATGAAAAAGAGAGATGTCAAGAGCTCATTGAGCTCCTTGAGCTTAAGAGAGAGAAGAGCAAGGCATTAGAGCATGAACTTGCTCTAAGCAAGAAAACATGCTCAAGTCTTGAGGAGACAACCATTGGGCTCAAGGACGAACTTGGCAACTTGGCAAAAGTTAACAAGATCCTTGAAACTCAAGTTGAGTCCCTCAAGACTAATGTATCCTCTTCCTCCAAAAGCTCATCCTCCTCAAAGGTTGCATCCGAAACAATCTCCACTTGCAAATGTTCAAACTTGACTCTTAAATTAAAGGATGAGCTTAAGTTGACTCAAGGCAAACAAGCACCTAAGGGTGCCATCTTTGACAAAGAGAAGGTGGCGTATGCACGAAGTGCATACACCAACACAAAACCTCCCTATGTCAAAGATGGTCTTGGTTATACTAGAGGCGGAAAGCAAAATGCTAAAACCTCCAAGTATGGCAAAGACTTGATTTTCTTTGTCAAGGGAAGCACATCCCCAACTAAAATTGGGAAGAACATTTCAACCAGCAATAATATGCCTAAAACTGAACCACATCCTCTCTTTCATGATTTTGATACATCTTATGTTCTAATGAGGAACAAGTATGGCAAAGTCTTTGCTAAATATGTTGGGCCACTCTGCAAGAGTCCAAAGCCTTGCGTGTGGGTGCCCAAGTGAATCACTACTAACGTCAAAGGACCCAACTCCGCTTGGATACCTAAAAGGAAGGCATAATCTTGTTTTGTAGGCATACTCCTCCGGTGGATCCAAATGGGTGCTCGATAGTCGATGCACCAAGCACATGATCGGAGAGAGAAATATGTTCGTGGAGTATGAAGAAAACGATGATCCAAATGAAGGGATCTTCTTTGGGGACAATAGCCAAGGGAAAATCATTGGCTTCGGTAAAATTGCTATTTCTCTCCAACATACTCGTTCTCACATTTTGCATGTTGATTCTTTAGACTATAACCTATTGTCCATATCACAACTATGTGACAAAGGTTATAATTGTGTTTTTACTAATGAGGGTGTGAGCGTCCTTAGGAGAAGTGATGACTCAATCGCTTTTAAGGGTGTGCTCAAAGGAAAGCTTTATCTTGGGGATTTTATCGCTGATAAAGCCTAACTTGACACATGCTTAATGGCAAAAACCAACATGGGATGGCTTTGGCATAGAAGGCTAGCCCATGTTGGGATGAGGAACTTACAAAAACTTCTCAAGGGCGAGCACATTCGCGGTTTGAAGGATGTTGTCTTTGAAAAGGATAGGCCGTGTAGTGCTTGCCAAGCGGGGAAGCAAGTGGGAGCTCAACACTCCTCCAAGAACATCATGATGACGAGAAGGCCCTTGGAACTGCTACACATTGGCCTTTTCGGGCCAATAACCTACATTAGCATTGGCGGTAACAAATATGGTCTTGTTATTATTGATGATTTTTCTTGCTTCACTTGAGTATTTTTCTTGCATGATAAGGGTGAGACTCACGGTGTCCTCAAGAGGTTCTTGAGGAGAGATCAAAATGAGTTCACCTCAAGAATCAAGGCTATAAGAAGTGACAACGGCACCAAGTTCAAGAACACTCAAGTGGAAGAGTGCTTGAATGAGGAGGGCATCAAGCATGAATTTTCAGCCCCCTACTCCCCTCAACAAAATGGGATGGCGGAACGGAAAAATAGGACACTCATTGAGATGTCAAGGACGATGCTTGATGAGTACAAGACATCGGACCGGTTTTGTGCGGATGCGGTTAACACCGCTTGCCACACTGTCAACCGATTGTACCTCCACCGCCTCCTCAAGAAGACCCCCTACGAGCTTCTAGTTGGTAAGAAACCCAATGTCTCTTACTTTCGTGTCTTTGGGAGCAAATGCTATATTCTCAACAAGAAGCCTAAGACTTTGAAGTTCGCTTCAAATTCTGATGAAGGTTTCTTGCTTGGTTATGATTCAAACACCCACGCCTACCGTGTCTTCAACAAATCCTCCGGGATTTTTGAAATAGCATGTGATGTGGTGTTTGATGAAACTAATGGCTCCCAAGTGGAGCAAGTTGATCAAAGTGTGTTAGATCAAGAAGACTCTCCACAAGAAGCTCTTAGGAGGATGGCACTTGGAGATGTTCGTCCACAAGAACAACTTCAAAACTCAAGTGATCAACCACAAGATGATGCAAATCATCCCCCACGTGATCAAGTTGAAGATGGACAAGTGGCACCTCAACATGATCAAGAAGACGAAAGTCAAGAGGGAAGCATACATCAAGGGGGAGACCAAGAAGAAGAAGAGGATAATGATGACTCAAGAGTTCAACCTCCACATCCTCGTGTGCATCAAAGTGTTCAACGAGATCACCCCGTGGACAACATCCTAGGAGACATTACAAAAGGGATAATCACTCGTTCTCGTGTTGCTAACTTTTGTGAACATTACTCCTTTGTCTCTTCTTTGGAGCCTCATAAGGTTGAAGATGCATTGAGAGACCCGGATTGGGTGGTGGCCATGCAAGAGGAGCTCAACAACTTTGAGAGGAACAAAGTTTGGGAGCTTGTCAAGCGTCCACAAGCAAATGTTGTGGGCACCAAGTGGGTGTTCCGCAACAAGCAAGATGAGCATGGCGTGGTGACAAGGAACAAGGCACGACTTGTGGCCAAGGGGTACTCACAAGTCGAAAGTTTGGATTTTGATGAAACTTTTTCTCCCGTAGCTAGGCTAGAGTCAATTTGTATATTACTCGCCTTTGCTACTCACCATGACTTTAAGCTCTACCAAATAGACGTCAAGAGTGCGTTCCTAAATGGTCCAATCAAGGAGGAAGTCTATGTGGAACAACCACTGGGTTTTGAAGACCAAGACTTCCCAAACCATGTCTTCAAATTACGTAAGGCTCTCTATGGCCTCAAACAAGCTCCTAGAGCTTGGTACGAGTGCCTTAGAGACTTTTTGATTCAAAATGGTTTTAAGATAGGATAAGCTGACTATACTCTCTTTACAAAGCACTTTGATGATTATCTCTTTGTGTGCCAAATATATGTCGATGACATCATATTTGGTTCTACTAAAAAAGTGTTTTGTGATGAGTTTTCTAAGATAATGACAGAGAGATTTGAGATATCCATGATGGGGGAGTTGAAGTTCTTTTTAGGTTTACAAGTCAAGCAACTCAAAGAAGGCACATTCATAAGTCAAACAAAGTACACTCAAGATATGAAAGTGCATCTAGGACTCCCTTGTGGGTTTTGGATGATTTATGACAAGCAATTGGGATCCTAATCCTTTTGTTGAGATGAATGCAGGAAAATGATGAAAAATGAGCAAAGTACCAAAAAGAGGGAAATTGAGAAGGAAAATGAATTTGAGCTCAAGGAGAAGAAATTAGTTGTTTAGTATGTATGGAGTGTGTTAAGGAAACACACCCAAGAGCTCAATCTCACTTAATCACACACACACAATGCACAAAACTATACAGGACCGGACTAGTCCGATATCAGCCAGACTAGTCCGATATCACATTCTGCACCAGATCAGACAAGTCCAGTCACCACCGGACTAGTCCGATATATTTTCTGTTCCACTTCGAACTAGTCCTCCCCAGTGCGGACTAGTCCTTAGCAATGCACAAGTCACACAAAATCGGACCAGTCCGTTGTGACCCGGACTAGTCCGATATTCATTCTGATCCACTTCGGATAAGTCCGGTGTCCACACGGACTAGTCCGATATACACCCTGATCTAAATCGGACAAGTCCTCCAAGGGCGGACTTGTCATCCTAAACACTTAGGGTTTCATGTGTCCGGACAAGTCCGATGTCAATCAGACTAGTCCGAAGCTTTCCAGTGACGAAATCGGACAAGTCCGTTTTGAACCGGACTAGTCCGAGATTCCTGGACACTTAGGGTTTGCTTCACACAGCACACCGGACTAGTCCGGTCTCCACCACGGACTAGTCCGATCTTTCTGAACCCTAACGGTAACTTCTAGAAACCCCATATAAATAGAGGTGCACGGCCCACTTTCAAACTCTCTCGAACCCTAGCGCCGTCACACCTCCCAAGAGACTCAAAAACCATCTCTCTCCACGAAATTAAGTGCAAAATCAATCAATCCTTTGAAGATCACTTGTAGATCATTGGAGAGGCACTTTGCACACGATTGAGCTCTTGGTTTGAATCTCTAACACACTCTTGCATCTCAATTTGTATATTTCGAAGTGTGTTATTGGTGGTCTTGAAACTTGTAATCAAGGGAGCTCTCAACTTGTGAGATCACCCCTTCAACTTGGTGATTTACCCCTGTGTGGTTAGTGGAAGAGGATTGGCCTTCGTGGCGATCCGACGAGGGAAGGGTTGGTGAAGACCCGGTCCTTTTGTGGGCTCCTCAACGTGGACGTAGGTTGCCTTCGTGGTAACCGAACCACGGGATAAATCTTGTGTCTTGTTCGTTTGTGTTCATCATTCTAGTTGATCAACATTATCTAGGGTTTGATTCATCTTGTTGAATTTAAGTTAAATAGTTAAACAAGAATCATACTTACAATAGAACTTGACATACAATCATTGTACTGTTATTGAAGTTTATATTTCCGCTGCAAACGTCAACTAAACAATCAAATTGACCTAGCTTGATCAACCTAGTCCGTGAAATCCGGACTAGTCCGCACTTTACCGGACTAGTCCGATATATCTGGTTTTGACCTTGTTGTTGAAGTGCTACAGGAACCGAGAAAATTCAAGAAGGCCTATTCACCCCCCCCCCTAGGCCTACATTCAATTGGTATCAGAGCGGGTTCTTCAAGAAAGAGTGCAACCACTCGAAGAGATCATGTCGGACATGAAGGAAGTCCAGAAAATCAACAACCAGGAAAAAATGAACAATGACAAGCACCAAAAGCTCGAAAGGTATCTCAAAGCCATTCAAGACTTCGATGATGATGATGAGGAGACATTGGAGCTGAAAGCACTGCTCCGAAAGAAAGCACTTTCCAAAGGGAAAGCTAAAGTTGAAGAAAAGAATAAGGGGAGTAGTCACACCGACTACTCCCGATATCCATTTAATTATGACCGTTTAAATTCTAACAGCGGTCATTATCTATCTATTCCTCTCGGAAAAGCCCCACACTTCGATGGGGGTGATTACTCCATGTGGAGGCAAAATATGAAGATGCACTTGATTTCCTTTAACCAAAGTTTATGGCATATTGTGTGCACAGGAATAAACATCCCTGATGACGATGAAGAACTCACACCAAGTCAAGAGCAAGCCATCCACAGGAATGCCCAAGCCGCAGCCGTTATCACCTCATCTCTAAGTAGAGACGAATTCACAAAGGTGGACGGATTGGAGATTGCCAAAGAAATCTGGGACACACTACAGACAGCACATGAAGGTGGCAGGCATGTGCGGGAGGCAAAGATTGAGATGATTGAAGGCGAACTGGGAAGGTTCGCGATTGAGGAAGATGAGTCCCCCCAGGACATGTACAACAGACTGAAGACCCTTGTGAACAAGGTTCGATCATATGGTAGCAAAAAGTGGAATGACCACGAGGTTGTAAAGCTCATCCTTAGAGCCTTTATGCATCGCAACGTCACACTTTGCTCTATGATCCGAGAAAGTCCCGGGTACAAGAAAATGACTCCGGATGAACTGCTTGGCAAGATCATCAACTTTGAGATGATGGAGAAGCAAGCCAAGCACGTAAAAGAAATAGCCGATCTCACATCAGCTAAGAAGAAGGGAGTTGCCCTAAAGTCCTCACTCAAGCCTCTATCCAAAGAAGCAAGAGAAGCACAGCTTGAGGAGGACAGCGATGATGAAAGCAGCGAGCTGGACGAAGAAGATATGATTTTGTTCATGAAGAAATTCAAAAGAATTATGAAGAAAAGACAAGGAGCAAAATCGAGTGAAGGAAAATACAAGGAGAAGACAAAGCCGAAGATGAGGCGGGCATGTTATAATTGTGGTGAATACAATCACTTTATAGTCGATTGCCCGTATGAGGACAACAAGAAGAAGAGTAAAGAGTCCAAGCCTCAACCGAAGAAATTCTTCAAGAAGAAGAAGCAAGTTGAACAAGCACACATCGGAAAGGAATGGGACCCAAACGATGAGTCCTCATCGTCCGATGAAGAAGAAATGGCTAGCATAGCCATTGAAAGCATGTCCAAGAAATCCACACTCTTCCCCACGCTCGGTGCAAAGAAGGCAAATGGAACTTGCCTCATGGCTAAGGAAGGTAAACGCAAGGTAAACATCAAAACTCCTTCCTTGCATTCTTACTCAAGTGATGATGATCTAGATAGTGATGATGAAGATATGCTAATTGGCTTAGATAGAAAAACTGCTGCTAAAATGAAATTCTTGCTTAACCAACTTGTTGAGAAGGAAGAGCTAATTGATCGTCAAGAAGACATGATTATTTCCCAAAAGGAGAAGCATGCCGAACTTGACAATCTTCTAGCTCTTGAAAAGGAAAGAAACCACTCACTAGAGCTTGAACTAGCTTCAAGCAAGAAAACTTGCTTGGAGTTAACCAACTCAAACGTTGCAATCAAGGATCAACTTGATGACCTAATCAAGGTCAACAAGATCCTTGAAGTGCAGGTTGAGTCACTCAAGCTTAGTGAACCTTCCTCCTCTTCAAGCCTACCTTCTCAACCCACCTCAACTAATATCGCACATATTTGCAAATGTGATAAAATTAACACCAGTTTGAAGGAAAATTCCACCTCCACAAAGGACAACAATCCTACCCAATGTGTAATGTTTGACAAGGAGAGGATCAACTATGCACGTAGTGCATATTTGGTCCAAAGACCTCCAAATGTCAAGTATGGCATTGGTTACTCTTATGATGGAAAGCAAAGAGTTGGAAATCTTAAGAATAACAAGGGAAGGATTACCTTTGTGAAGGGAGGACCCTCACAACCTGGTAACTCGAAAACCAAAAATTTGAGCTCTCATGAAAACCGGACTAGTCCGGTTGTGGTCCGGACAAGTCCGGTCATCCGGACAAGTCCGGTCACACAGACTAGTCCGACCCATAATCAACAGCAACTCTTGTTTAAAACCTTTGATGCTTCTTATGTATTAATGAAAAATAATGTTGGAAAAGTGTATGCTTATTATGCTGGGCCACGCCATGGGAACACAAAATCCCATGTGTGGGTGCCCAAATGTATTGTTACTAACCTCCAAGGACCCAAGCAAGCTTGGGTACCTAAAACCAAGGCGTAGTTTGTTTTTGCAGGCCTACTCCTCCGGTGGATCCAAATGGGTGCTAGACAGTGGATGCACCAACCACATGACCGGAGAAAGGAGGATGTTTGTCGAGTATGAAGTGAACCAGGACCCAAACGAAGGCATCTACTTTGGGGATAACAGTCAAGGAAGGGTCCTCGGTACCGGTAAAATAGCAATATCCTCTGAACATACTCTTTCGCACGTTTTACACGTTGAATCTTTAGATTATAACCTGCTGTCCATATCTCAGTTATGTGACAAAGGTTATAATTGCCTGTTTACTAACGAGGGTGTGACCGTCTCAAGGAGAAGTGATGGTTCCGTTGCATTCAAGGGTATGTTAAAGGGAAAGCTTTACCTTGTTGACTTCAACAAGGATAAAGCCGAACTCGACACATGCTTGATTGCAAAAACCAACATGGGTTGGCTGTGGCATAGACGGCTAGCACATGTTGGTATGAGGAACCTTCAAAAACTCCTCAAGGGCGATCACATCCGAGGTTTGAAAGATGTTGTGTTTGAGAAAGACAGGCCTTGTAGCGCGTGCCAAGCAGGAAAGCAAGTTGGAGCACAACATCCTGCGAAGAACATCATGACCACGACAAGACCGCTCGAACTACTTCATATGGACTTGTTTGGTCCAATTGCTTACATAAGCATCGGCGGTAACAAATACGGTTTAGTTATTATTGATGATTTTTCCCGGTTCACTTGGGTGTTCTTTTTGCATGACAAGTCAGAAACACAAGGAACACTCAAGAAATTCTTCAAGCGAGCGCAAAACGAATTCTCACTATCAATCAAGAGTATTCGGAGCGACAATGGCACGGAGTTCAAGAACATACAAGTGGAGGAGTACCTTGATGAGGAAGGAATCAAGCACGAATTCTCAGCGCCATACTCTCCACAACAAAACGGAGTTGCCGAAAGGAAGAACCGAACGCTCATAGAGATGGCAAGAACAATGCTCGATGAATACAAGACTTCGGATCGATTTTGGGCGGAAGTAATCAACACCGCCTGCCATGCCACAAATCGACTCTATCTTCATCGACTACTAAAGAAGACCCCCTATGAGCTACTCACCGGTAACAAACCGAACGTTTCATATTTTCGAGTTTTCGGTTCTCCTTGCTACATTCTGAACAAGAAGCCCAGGACTTCAAAGTTCGCTTCGAAGTCCGATGAAGGTTTCTTGCTTGGTTATGATTCGAACACTTACGCCTATCGTGTTTTCAACAAGGCCTCCGGACTTGTTGAAGTGGCACGTGACGTAGTGTTTGATGAAACTAATGGCTCCCAAAAGGAGCAAGTTGATCAATGTGAATTAGGTAAAGAGGAAGCTCCCTATCAAGCATTGAAGAGGATGGCTCTAGGCGAAGTACGACCACAAGAGTCATCGTCACAAATACAAGAGGAAAGTGAACCACAAGAGGAGATCAACAATTCAGGGGGAGCCTCGATACAAGGCAAATCACAGGAATATGAACATGATCAACAAATCAACGAGGACAACAACTCAGGGGGAGAAGAAGATGATCACCAACATACGACCCCCCAAGTGCCACACCCAAGAGTACACCAATGCATTCAAAGGGATCATCCAATCGACAACATCATCGGCGACATCCAAAAAGGAGTAACCACTAGATCTCGTATAGCAAATTTTTGTGAACATTACTCGTTTGTCTCCTTTTTGGAACCCCGCAGGACTGAGGATGCATTAAAGGATCCGGATTGGGTGGTGGCAATGCAAGAAGAGTTGAACAATTTCAAGAGAAACGAGGTTTGGGAACTTGTGGAAAGACCCAATGCAAATATTGTGGGCACCAAGTGGGTCTTCCGCAACAAGCAAGACGAACACGGAGTGGTGACAAGAAACAAGGCACGACTTGTGGCCAAAGGTTACTCACAAGTCGAAGGTTTGGATTTCGATGAAACTTTTGCCCCAGTAGCTAGGCTTGAATCAATTAGAATATTACTTGCATATGCTACTCACCATGATTTCAAGCTGTACCAAATGGACGTAAAAAGTGCCTTCCTCAACGGACCGATCAAGGAAGAGGTGTACGTAGAGCAACCACCCGGATTTGAAGACGAAGAGTTCCCCGACCACGTGTATAAACTGCGTAAGGCTCTCTATGGCCTCAAACAAGCTCCTAGAGCTTGGTATGAGTGTCTTAGAGATTTTTTAATTGATAATGGCTTTCAAATTGGCAAAGTAGATTATACACTATTCACGAAAAATCTGGATAATGATCTTTTCATTTGCCAAATCTATGTTGATGATATAATTTTTGGATCAACTAACCAATCTTTCTGTGAAGAGTTTAGTAAAATTATGACAGACAGATTTGAAATGTCAATGATGGGAGAATTGAAGTACTTCTTGGGATTCCAAGTGCGGCAACAAAGGGAAGGAATATTCATAAGCCAAACCAAGTACACACAGGACATCCTCAAGAAGTTTGGCATGGACAAGGCAAAGCCCATAAAGACTCCCATGGCAACGAATGGTCACTTGGATCTCAATGAAGATGGACCGAGCGTCGACCAAAAGGTATATCGCTCCATGATTGGATCTTTACTTTACTTATGTGCATCTAGGCCAGATATTATGTTGAGTGTATGTTTGTGTGCAAGATTTCAAGCCAACCCTAAGGAATGTCATTTGACAGCCGTAAAGAGAATCCTAAGATATTTAGTTCATACACCCAACCTTGGTCTTTGGTACCCAAAAGGCTCAAAATTCAATCTCATTGGGTATTCCGATGCAGATTATGCCGGGTGCAAAGTTGATAGAAAAAGCACTTCTGGCACTTGCCAATTCCTAGGAAGATCCTTAGTTTCTTGGTCATCCAAGAAACAGAATTCCATTGCATTATCCACAGCCGAAGCGGAGTATGTTGCAGCCGGGAGTTGTTGTGCACAACTCCTTTGGATGCGACAAACTCTAAGGGATTACGGTTACAATATGAACCGTATTCCTCTTCTTTGCGACAATGAGAGTGCCATTAAAATAGCCCACAATCCAGTTGAGCACTCTAGAACTAAACACATTGACATAAGACACCATTTCTTGAGAGACCATTCCATGAAAGGAGACATATCCATCTCTCATGTCAACACCCAAAAACAATTGGCCGACATATTCACCAAGCCACTTGATGAAAAACGTTTTTGCGAACTCCGAAATGAGCTAAACATTCTTGATTCTCGGAGTGTGGCTTGAAAAGTTGCATACCTGTATGATTTCTTCAAAATATTGATTGAATTGTGAAAATTATTCCTCCCCATTTTTCTCTCGAAAAACTATGTCAATTATTAGATCTTGATGAATTTTTGATCATAGTATGACTGTTGTTTGCTTACTGGTCAAATTCATCAAGATTATTTGAATTGTTTTACCTCTCTACTCTCTATTATTGGACCTTCAAATATATATGAATGGGCTATGCAATTCTCTCCTGGTGACCACGGACAAGTCCGTGGTTACCCGGACTAGTCCGCCATTGGAGACTAGTCCGCAGTGTGCCGGTTAGGCCGGACTAGTCCGACAGACCACGGACTAGTCCGAATTAGGTCTCTGGAGGACTTCGGACTAGTCCGGTCATGTCCGGACTTGTCCGATTTTTCGTGTCCATAACCCTAGCCGCCACTAAACCCTAATCCCTTCATCCCACACTCGCCCCCAAGCTTTCTCTCTCTTGCACTCGAGCTCCCAAGGCGAATCCTTGATTCCTCCGTCGAAAAGCCTCAATCTTGGGCGGAGATCAATCTTGAAGACTCGGGGATTGAAGTTGGCGGACAAGTCCGGCCTCCAACCCCCAAAATCTCAAGCTTCCTTTGATTTCTTGGTAAATACTCTTCAAAACCCTAAGAAATCACAAATTTCTCTATTGCTTATCGTTTGGCCTAGCATTCTTCACTAGTTACATGTCTAGTTGATGTACTATGTGTATGCTAGACTAGTTTTACCTTAGGGATCAATTTTTTGTCCAGTCTGTTAGGTTTTTGCGGATGAACACCGGACTAGTCCGGTCCAGGTACGGACAAGTCCGGTCCCCCCCGGACTAGTCCGTGCCTGTGCACCGGACAAGTCCGTTGTTTCTGAACCAAAACCTAATTCTTTAATTCCCTAATGCACTCCATTGCCATCTTACCTCACCAATACCTTGTATAACTTGTCCTTTCTCTTGAACACTCATTCTCAGATCATGTCGAGCTCCGACAACGAAATCTCCGATTTCGAGGCCGAGTTGGACCACGAGGTGGCACCTCGGTCCTCAGCGGGTCTTGGCAAGAAACGCCAAGAGAGACCCTCCGAGCCTGCTCCCTCACCTCCCCAGGTTCGGAGGAAGGTGTGTGTCAAGAAGGCCGCCTCAAAGGCTACTCCTCCTTCAAGTGGCCCTCGCCAAGCTAAAGGGAAGGGCAAGGGGGTTGCCACAGGGCCTGTTGGGCCCCTAAAGCTGCATACACCCAAAGAAGGGGTCCGGGACAACAATGAGGAAAGATTCAATGGCAAGGGCAGCGATGTGGCTATGAAGTTGAGGAGTGTTGATTGCTATGCAAGGCCCAAGCAAGCAGCTGATGGCAGGTTTTGGTCAAATTTCCATGCTGATTTCTACAAGTTGGTCTATTTGCCGATGAAGACCCCAGTGGTACGCAGTCAATGGATTGACTGGGCCCACCTTGAGAAGAGGAAATGTGCAGCTTTTGATGAAGTGATAGCAGCTGCAGAGAGACATGGACTGAAGGATCTATTTGCCTTCAGATATAATTGGAATGATGAAGTGATTGCACAATTCTATGCAACGTGCCACTTCTCAAGCGAAGACGAAGAAAGTGTGACTTGGATGACTCATGGATCCAAGTATTCTATTACCCAGGAAGAGTTTGCCCGCCTGCTGCACCTTGACTCTGAAGGACATGACCACCTCATTATCCACAACATTGGGGTTATTGAGAGGGATGGAATGAAGTTCATGTATGAGCCCACCTCCAAGTATGTCCCTCCCTCCACAAAGAATATGAAGCCTTTCTTTGTGGTACTCAACAGAGTTCTCAGGAAGACGATTGCCCCCAAGGATGGGGATGCAGGGAGTGTGCAAGGCTACCTCCGGACCCTGATGAGGGTCATTAGCAAGAAAAGGCAATTCGATGTTGCAGACTATATTTGGAATGATATGGTCAATATCTCAAGTACCCCCAACCGATCCTGTGGCTATGCCCCTTACTTGATGTTCATGATTGAGAAAGTCACAGGAATCGAGTTTGTGAAGGACGTGGAGCACACTCCACTGAGGCCTCAGAAGCCTCAGTCAGTGAGTGTCCAGGCTGCTCCATCGCCGGTCTCAAGCCCCGAGGCACCGGCAAGGCAAGAAGAAGCTGCTAGGGCTACTCCCCCCTCCAGGGAAGCCCCTCAAAAAGGATCCGCCAGTGGGATCCTCAAGTACTTGGCTGCAATTTTCTCCTCCTGCAAGAAAACTGAAGTGAAGCTTCACAAGCTAAATCAGAAGAGGAAGGAGAACATGAGATATATCAAAGCCAATGTGAAGCAGCTGAGTGAGAAGCTGGAGATCAACCCAATTGGATCTCCAGTACTTTCTGAAGATTCTGATCCGGACATCACCGAGCTCGGCCCCTTGACTCCCTCAGAGCTTGCCTATTTTGGCGTTGGGGGCTCGAGCAGCTCCGCTCCTCCTCCTACCTCTCAACCTCGTCAAGCGGAAAGTGAGGAAGACGATGAAGACGACGAGAGGACTGACAGCGAAGAGTGAAGCCCTAGGACCTTCCTCTCTCTCTTTTTGGTGTCTTGATGCCAAAGGGGGAGAGATTGAGGGGGAGTCTCTAGTCATAGCTTTAGCTGCATAGGATGCGAGGAGAGAGCTCTTTCTTTTTTTTAATTGTAATTGCATTTGCTTAACTCTGTTTTCATATCATGTTTGGTCCTGTTATGAATTGCTCTCTTAATTTGCAACTGTGTGATGAAATCTGAGTTTTTGCCCCTGAAGTGTCATATTCACTTGATATTAGTTGATAAATGCAAATTCGATCATTCTTAATGCATTCATGCTCTTAGTATGCATCCCACCATAAAGAATGCACATATGAATAATTATCTTATTGCTTGATGAATTCTTGAGTCATATGTGCATACTTTATGAGAATCTCATTTTATACCTCATTTTGTGAAATCTCAATTGGTTGTCATCAATCACCAAAAAGGGGGAGATTGAAAGTGCATCTAGGACTCCCTTGTGGGTTTTGTATGATTTATGACAAGCAATTGGGATCCTAATCCTTTTGTTGAGATGAATGCAGCAAAATGATGAAAAATGAGCAAAGTACCAAAAAGAGGGAAATTGAGAAGGAAAATGAATTTGAGCTCAAGGAGAAGAAATTAGTTGTTTAGTATGTATGGAGTGTGTTAAGGAAACACACCCAAGAGCTCAATCTCACTTAATCACACACACACAATGCACAAAACTATACAGGACCGGACTAGTCCGATATCAGCCAGACTAGTCCGATATCACATTCTGCACCAGATCGGACAAGTCCGGTCACCACCGGACTAGTCCGATATATTTTCTGTTCCACTTCGGACTAGTCCTCCCCAGTGCGGACTAGTCCTTAGCAATGCACAAGTCACACAAAATCGGACCAGTCCGTTGTGACCCGGACTAGTCCGATATTCATTCTGATCCACTTCGGACAAGTCCGGTGTCCACACGGACTAGTCCGATATACACCCTGATCTAAATCGGACAAGTCCTCCAAGGGCGGACTTGTCATCCTAAACACTTAGGGTTTCATGTGTCCGGACAAGTCCGATGTCAATCGGACTAGTCCGAAGCTTTCCAGTGACGAAATCGGACAAGTCCGTTTTGAACCGGACTAGTCCGAGATTCCTGGACACTTAGGGTTTGCTTCACACAGCACACCGGACTAGTCCGGTCTCCACCACGGACTAGTCCGATCTTTCTGAACCCTAACGGTAACTTCTAGAAACCCCATATAAATAGAGGTGCACGGCCCACTTTCAAACTCTCTCGAACCCTAGCGCCGTCACACCTCCCAAGAGACTCAAAAACCATCTCTCTCCACGAAATTAAGTGCAAAATCAATCAATCCTTTGAAGATCACTTGTAGATCATTGGAGAGGCACTTTGCACACGATTGAGCTCTTGGTTTGAATCTCTAACACACTCTTGCATCTCAATTTGTATATTTCGAAGTGTGTTATTGGTGGTCTTGAAACTTGTAATCAAGGGAGCTCTCAACTTGTGAGATCACCCCTTCAACTTGGTGATTTACCCCTGTGTGGTTAGTGGAAGAGGATTGGCCTTCGTGGCGATCCGACGAGGGAAGGGTTGGTGAAGACCCGGTCCTTTTGTGGGCTCCTCAACGTGGACGTAGGTTGCCTTCGTGGTAACCGAACCACGGGATAAATCTTGTGTCTTGTTCGTTTGTGTTCATCATTCTAGTTGATCAACATTATCTAGGGTTTGATTCATCTTGTTGAATTTAAGTTAAATAGTTAAACAAGAATCATACTTACAATAGAACTTGACATACAATCATTGTACTGTTATTGAAGTTTATATTTCCGCTGCAAACGTCAACTAAACAATCAAATTGACCTAGCTTGATCAACCTAGTCCGTGAAATCCGGACTAGTCCGCACTTTACCGGACTAGTCCGATATATCTGGTTTTGACCTTGTTGTTGAAGTGCTACAGGAACCGAGAAAATTCAAGAAGGCCTATTCACCCCCCCCCCCCTCTAGGCCTACATTCAAGATATATTAAAGAAGTTTGACATGGACAAAGCCAAACCCATCAAGACTTCAATGGAAACTAACGGACACCTAGACCTCAACGAAGATGGTCCAAGTGTGGACCAAAAGGTATATCATTCTATGATAGGTTCTTTGTTATATCTTTGTGCATCTAGACCGGATATTATGCTTAGTGTGTGTATGTGTGCACATTTTCAAGCTGCACCTAAGGTGTGTCATTTGACCGCCGTTAAGAGAATTCTTAGATATTTAGTTCACACACCTATCCTAGGACTTTGGTATCCCAAAGGATCCAAGTTTAACCTTATTGGCTACTCCGATGCGGATTATACGGGGTGCAAAGTTGATAGGAAGAGCACATCCGGGACATGTCAATTCTTGGTCCTCCAAGAAACAAAACTCCATTGCTCTTTCCACAGCTGAAGCGGAGTATGTCACAATCGGAAGTTGTTGTGCACAACTTCTTTGGATGCGACAAACTCTAAGGGATTATGGTATAAACTTGCGCCATATTCCACTCCTATGTGACAATGAGAGTGCTATCAAAATATCCCATAATCTAGTTGAGCATTCGAGGACAAAGCACATCGATATTAGGCATCACTTCTTGAGAGATCATTCCTTGAAGGGGGATATAGTGATTTCCCATGTAAGAACCGAGAACCAACTAGCCGATATATTCACCAAGCCCCTAGATGAGAAGCGTTTTTGTGAGCTTAGGAGTGAGCTCAATATCTTAGACTCTCGAAATGTGGCTTGAAACATGCACATCTGAATGTTTACTTTGCACCTTATTCAAAAGAACGTATGTGTTTAAAAAATTCATCTCTATCTCGATTTTCTCCAAAATATTTGAAAAACTATTGACTTTGTGAGTTATGATCATAGTTTGATTGTTGATTGCTTACTGACCATATTCATAAAGTTTTGTTGTGGCAATATGTCCAAAAGGATCAACTATAGTGGCTAAAACTCAAATATATATGTTTTCAGCCTTTTTTGGACCGGACTAGTCCGCCCTAAGGCCGGACAAGTCCGGATCCAGACTGGTCTGGGTCTGGTCCGCAGACCGGACTAGTCTGGCCCCAGATCGGACTAGTCCAACCCCTGGGGACTTAAACCCCCAGGAGGCGGCCCGACCCCTCCTCTCCTGCTCACTTGTCTCTCTCTCTCTTCCTCACACTCAAAAATCTCCCCTTTTGGGCGATTTTCAATTTCCTCCACCAAAAAACCGATTCCAATCCGTGCATTGGACCCTTTGGAGGCGTGGGAGACTTTTCCCAATTATTCCCAACGCGATCCATCCCCGATCTTGTTGATTTGTTAAGATTTGAAGAGGTATTCCTCTCTTTTCAAAAACCTTCCCCATTCTTGATTCATAGAGTTATTGATAGGTGCCTCTTCATTAAAGTTGTTCCTAGTATCCTTGCGATCCTATCCTAGGAGTATTGCGACTTGATTCGACGATTTCTCGAAAAACCATTAGGGTTAGGGTTTATCCTGTGTAACCCGGACTAGTTCGGTGCCAGGCGGACAAGTCCGCCCCTGGGGCGTACAAGTCCGTTTTACACAGGACGAACTCTAACTTTGCCTGTTTCTCGTGATTTCTTTCGCACTATTCCACTTTCTTGACCTTCTATCCTATGCCTTCTTCCTGTTTTAGCAGCAATGGTAGCTCCTCGCCGATCTATTTCTCCTCCCACTGACCCCGAGTGGGAGGTTGAGCAGCTTCGCCTTGGTGAAGAATGGGCACGAGCAGAGGTTGAGGCTGCTAAGAAGCACCTCGAGTAGCGAGAGAGAGGAAAAGCAGCCAAGCAAGATCAAGCTCTCACAGCATCTAAGGTCGCAGCTACGGCCTACAATGAGGATGAAGCATTTGCACATGCCATAGAGGAGTCCTGCAAGGAGCTCCGAAAGAAGAAGCGAGAGGAGCGAGATGCACATAACTCTCAGGCTGCCGCAGCACAAGTCTCCAAACGGAAGAAACTGGTAACAATGGGAGAGAAGGAAAGGGCTAAGGAGCAAGCCCAAGAGGAAGTTGCTGAACGCCAGATCGAGAGAGATCCAAAGAAGGGCAAGGCTCCGACTCTTTTAGAGCCCAAGAAAAAGAAGCCCTCTATGAAGTTTTCGACTAAGAAGGCCAAGGGTGTGGTCATAAAGGAGAAGGGGCAGGCCAAACCCATTGGCCCCTTGGAGGTACACACTCCTGAAAGAAATCCAAATCGGCAGCGTGAGTTGGCTGCAAATGTCTTCCATGGGAAAGGATATGACAAGGCAAGAAAACTGCGAACTGACAAAGTCTACAAGTATGAAAGGAGCACCGCCAACACGAGGTTTTGGTGCGATTTCCATTGTGACTACTACCGTCTGGTCTACCAGACTATGAAGAAGCCTGTGATTGAAGCTCAATGGGTTGACTGAGACTATATGGCCCAGAAGTAGCACTCTGCTTTTGATGCGGTCATTGAGGCTGCTGAGCATCATGAGCTCAAGAACATAACGAGATTCAAGTATAACTGGAATGTTGAGGTCATCTTGTAGTTTTACTCTACCATCTACTTCACCACTCAAGGTGATAGACGGATCATTTGGATGACTCATGGGGAGTAGTACTCAGTCACCTTTGAGGAGTTTGCCAAGATTCTCGGGCTTGAGGCCCATTTGGATCATGAGATCATCATTTCTAACCTCAAGGTCGTAGACAGAGATCAGATGGACTATATGTACCCCAGCCATGTGTCCTATGAGCCAGGGCTTGCTCGCAACATCAAACCATTCTATAGCATCCTGAACCGGATTCTGAGGAGGACCATAACACCCAAGTATGGTGATGCAGAGGTGATCCAAGGCAGCCTAAGGCACCTGCTCCTTCTTATTGATGGTGATGAGAAGTTCAATCTCGTCGACTACATCTTCGATGACATCTTCAACATCTCGCACACCCCTAATCGTGCTTGTGGGTATGCACCATACATTATGTGTCTCATCGAGAAGGTTTCTGGCTTGACCTGTGTCAAGGATGTGACTCATCGCCCGCTTCGTCCACAGAAGCCACCTTCTGTGCTGACTCCTCCGTGCTGAAAGAAATCGGATCCTCCCTCTCATCCGGGGATGCCAGCACCTTACCCCGTGGCACCTCCATCTCCGCATCCGCCTCAGTCGATGAGCACTTTCTTTAAGTGCTTCAAGGCCATCTTCACCTCCTACCAGAAGCAAGAAGTCCGCAATCAGCGGGCGTACAGGCGTCAAGAGAAGTATCTCAAGGCCGTGCGCGACAAGCTTGAGGTCTCCATGTCCCCTCTGGAGGAAAGCGATGGCGAGATCACTCCGTTCCCCGACTTCACCGCCGACGAGCTCGCCCAGTTCCATGAGGACGGGAGCTCTTCCCGGGCGGCTCCCTCAGCACAGGTCTCCGACGACGATGACGAAGACTACGAGGATCCAGAGGCCTCGAAAAGTGATGAGGTGACCGATAGCGAGGAGAACGATGACTAGTTGATAGGCCTCGCAGTTCCCCCCTTCTTTTCCTTTTTGGTGTCTTGATGCCAAAGGGGGAGAGTTAGAGGGGGTTAGAGGGGGTGTAGCACTTTATTTTGTTTGATCCTTGGACATGTTGTGCTCCTTAATATAATATTTATGTCATTCGAATGTTTAAATTTGTGCAAGACTATGCTTTGATTGTATAATATCAATATGATGCTTTGAATGTCTATCTTTTGATCATATTCATATTTAATATGTCTTGTCACAAATGTTGAGCACAACACGTAGGCACCCCACCATAACGTGTGTGTGTGTACGAAGAACTTCCTCAATCTTCTTTTCATGATGCATTCATTGAGGGGGAGTCACTCATACACCCGCACGTTATGAAAACCAAATTTTATACTCTTATATGTTGAAGACTTAATGTGTTGTCATCAATCACCAAAAAGGGAGAGATTGAAAGTGCATCTAGGATCTCCGTGGGTTTTGGATGATTGATGATGACAATTAAGTAACTAATGAGCTCAATGATCTTAAACACAGGTGTGGACTCAAGTGGAATCACAAACCCTCAAAAAGGAAAATGATGAAAACGGCGGTGTCGAATCGAAAAGAAGAAACTAGGATTTCTAGCGTGTCGAGTTTAGACTAGCCATATATGTATGAGGATGTGTGTGTAAAGTGCATTAAAATCAAGTTGGGAGCTCAAAGCGGTTTAGAGATCAAAACCTATTGAGAGAAGAGTGTTAGAGTAGTCTGGCAAGAGTGGTCGAACCAGTCCGTGCTGGTGGCCGGACTAGTCCGCTCCTGGCCGACGTAGTCCGTTTTCACGCGGACCAGAAGGGTCTGACTGACTTCGGACTAGTCCGTAGTGGGATGGACTAGTCTGGGGTAGTCATGGAGTGGGTTTTCGGGACTAAGTTCCCAAACTCCGAACATGTCCGTTTTAGTCCGGACCAAGAGGTCCTGAGTGAGATCAGACTAGTCCGCTCTGGAGGCCGGACTAGTCCGGTTTGGGTGAAAGTTGGGTGCTTCAGCGACTATGTCTGGGAGGCCGGACTAGTCCGCCCTGGGGGCCGGACTAGTCCATGGTCTCCAGACTAGTCTGTTTTCACACGGAACAAAAGGTTCTGTGTGAGATCGGACTAGTCCAGTTTGGACCGGACTAGTCCGTTATGAAGTGACCGTTTGAATTTGATTTTGGCGGGTAGCGTGACGATTACCGCGCAGTGTGGCATTTGTCAGGGACGTCAGTGGTCCCAAAGGCCGGACTACTCCGCCCATCTACTGAGATCAGCAATGGGGGCCTGGATCCTCTATAAATAGAGGATCCCCTAGTTCATTTGAATAACTTTTGAAACCCTAGCACCACCACAACAAACTTTGAGCCTTCAAAATCCTCCTTCTTGCCTACTTTCCCTCAAAAACTAATTCTTGTGTGGATTAGGGTTTGGTGAGGTGAAGAAGAGGAAGAACACTGCTCTTTGGCTCTCGGTTTGATCTCTTGCACTTGTTGAATCTTTGTGATCTGTGGCTTGAGTTGTTCTTTGTGATTTGCGATCATATTTGCGGTGGGAGCCTCAGATTGTGAGAAGCCCCAACGAATCTTGTATTCACCCTTGTGATAGTGGAGAACCGATTTGGCCCTAGTGGCAAACTCGATGAGGGAAGGGTTGTTGAACCCGGTCCTTCGTGGACTCCTCAACGGGGACATAGATCCCTGTGTGGGATTGAACCTCGGGATAAAATCCTTGTGTCCCTCGTGTACTTCGCTTTCTTTTATCGTACATTGCTTCTAGGGTTAGCTTTACCGTTTTTGTTCATCGTCTTCATTTCACTGTGATCCTTAGCTTCATACTTGCTCTATAACTTGTTAAGTTCACTGAATCATATTAACACTTTTTGCATCACGAAAATCCAACTAAAACTTGTTAGAAACTCTTTTTAAGTTTTCTCTGCAGGTGGACCGGGCTAGTCCGCCCCTGGACCGGACTAGTCCGCCCCCTAAGTACTAATTTCGTTTTATTAAGTAATTTCAGGTCGATTAGCCTATTCACCCCACCTCTAGGAAACTTTCACCAGCCAACTAACCACATCGACCAAGGGGCCTCTAAGTGGGTCTTATAGGCACGAAGTCAACAAGCAACATCTCAGCCATATCGGTTGAGCAACCGTTGGTTCTCAAAAGCTAACAGGCTCACTAAAGTCTCTGTAAATGCTTACACAAATAAGGACTCAGAACAACAGTTGAGAGGCACAAAAAGGCCGAGAAGCAAAACAACAAATTCAAGTTCATTAAGGAATTTGTACACGGGGGTGAACCCCGGATACAAAGGCGAGCTACCAGCCTTAGCCCCGGTTGAATTGCGTTACGACGTGTTTGGCGGTTTCCTTAACCTCCGCCGCCGCTGTCGCCTCGCGCTCGCCTTCAAAAATTGGCTCCAAAGGCAGATCGGGATACCGGCTCCGATAGCACACCAAGACATGGGACGCCACCATCTCCGCCGCAGCCCTACCCTCGGCTTCCAGACGCTGAGTCAATTGACGCTCCCACAGATCAAGCTTCCTGGTATGGCGCACAACTCCGTGCTCCCGGTTTTCGATGTCCAGATCATGTAGGAGGAGTTCCTCACGCTCATCTAAGTGTTGCGCCCGATCCCGTGCCAAATTGCTCTCCTGGAGCTCAAGATCTTCGAGGCGGGACTGCAGCCTGTCCCGTTCGACCTCAGCCCGGGCCATCATCGCTTGCGCCGTGTGACGCCCGGTTCCGAAAATGAACCAAGCTAACGCATATGTGTGCCCAGGATGTTCACCACACATACACGAGTGAAATCACAATAGGATATACAGAAAATTACCACAGCTCAAATTATTAAATAAGTATTCTTATTACACAATTCATTAAATCCTCGAATACAAGCTCTAATGAATATTAATGACAAGTTCAACTAATGCAGCGGAAATAAACTAATTAAACAACTAAGCAAACTAAGCAACTATGCAGCATAAGCGACAGGGTATGTATATGCGCAGCTTCAATCAACACCACAGGCAAAGCTGACGGTAGACACGGCCTAGAACTCCGCATTATCGCCATTAAAATCCCAGTCCTGACCTGCAACTGTTGGGGTGGGGAATTGCAAGAGTGAGTACATGTCGTACTCAGCAAGTGTGGAAAGTATGACATGTGGCTGATTCAAATGACGACAATAATAATGGTAAAGTGCTGAAAAGTACGGTAAAACATTTGAAAAACAATATATCTTATGTATGTGAAGTAAACCCATCATAATCATAATGATATCATAATACCAAATCTGAATTCATTACCATCATCAAAAAAATTCCAGATTTCACCATTGCCAATAACCATATTCATTACCAGAGATTAATCCATAACCATCCATAACCATTATCAAACCATGACCATCCCAAATTCCAATTTCCCTCTAATCATGGAAGTTGTCCAGGCGCTCATGACCGGGAGCACGGCTATCATGATAGTTTTAATTAACTCTGCAGAGTTTGTACCTCTTTACCCACGTGTTCGTGATTTCATCACCCTTCGGCGACTAAGAACCTCCCTTATGCCCATGACCCGTCGGTCACATTACACACTTCCGTTGGTGTGTGGCCAAGAGATCACAAAATAGCCTTTACAAAGGGATTACTAGCCTATTTAGACCCCACTGAGGTTTCACCGGTGGCGATGTCTCCCGCAGAGCACATCTTCAACCAAGGGCCCCCTCTTGAGCCATTCGGATCCCAGGGTAGTTCCACCAATCATCAACAAACCCAATCCAACTACCCCTTCCCCGAGCATCCACAATGGTCCAAACAGCACTAGCAAAGCCCTAATTAATCAGCTACGCCGCACCCATAACTTGGCCTCGTGGTGGCACTGTAGTCCTGGCTTATTCTCGCATGAACCGGTCCTTAGATCTAAAGCAAGCAAACCGCCATAACATCCAACCCATCCTCATCCCAGGCTTGCTTAGATCACCCATTACCATACCATATTTAACTAGTTCATGTTAACCATAATCTCATCCATGCATAAATAAATTGATTGGTATAGTTGTTTTCCATCCCAGTTGATTAAGCCAAGCAAAAAGTAAAAAGCCTTCCCGACTCTCTCTACCATAACTTCCAGGTGACAAGGGTGGTCAAACAAAACTAGTAAACTTCCTACCATAGGATTCCCATTAATTTGACACAAGCATGCAGTTTTGCAAACAAAACATTTATTTTAAAACAGGATCAATATGCTTCAAGGACACTTGCCTTGCTCTTGCTGTTGATTAGGGTCAAAGCCTTCAAACTCTTGATGCTGTAGATCCTCCGTGGCACTCTCTAGCGCAAATCCGTCTAATCCACACAATAAACATACAAAACAAAAACAAAATCAAAGAGTGTACAAATATTACTCAATATGTCATGACATGCATGATTGATGCAATGCAAGGTAGAACTTGTTACTAGATTGCTTTTAATGATCACTAACTAGTTCTAATAGATTTTAACAAGTTTATACAGGTTTGGATTCGATTAGATCAAATTTTAGAATTAATTCAACACAATTTAACCAGAAAGATCGGACTAGTCCGCTTGGGACCGGACAAGTCCGCACTCTGCGAGATCAGCGGATTAGGGTTTTCTAGATCGACGTGAATTTGGAGATTAGGGGTTGAATTCTCGTAAGGAAAAGAGAATAGAAGGTATACCAGGTGTTTAGAACTCCAATGAACCAAGAAACTTGGAGGTAACACTTGGATCTTGATGATCTAGGGTTGGTGATGAACTTGGGGATGAATTGGTGGTGAAGGACGAAACTTGGTGGAGATCTTGATCCTCCTTCGTTTCCTCCTCTTCTTCTTCTCGTTTGGGATCTTCTCCTCCCTCCTTGATGGTGGCTCCCCACGAACTAGGGTTTGGGTGGGTGGAAAAAGTGGCAAATAGATGTCAAACCAAGGGGTGGGGTTGTTTATATAGAGGTGGAGGCTAGGGTTAGATGGATTTCGAGTTTTGGGATGAGTAGAGGCCGGTTTAGAGTCCCACATGGGCTCTAAAAGAGTTGGGCACGACGTCCCTAGGCCCACTTGACGTGAAACCCAAGAAACAAGTCGTAAAACAAAAGGTCAATCTCGGAGTCACGAAATATCGGACAAGTCCGAACAGGACCGGACTAGTCCGAAGTCGTCCAGAGAGAAAATCGGACAAGTCTGGCCAAAAATCGGACAAGTCCGATCTTAGTCAGAAAGGAAAACGGACAAGTCCGCTGGAACACCGGACTAGTCCGGAAAAGTCCAGGGACTTAGCAAATTTTCAAGGATTCATGGAATATCGGACTAGTCCGCACAAAATCGGACAAGTCCGAAAGTTTCCAGAGCCAAAATCGGACTAGTCCGCAGCAAAAACGGACAAGTCCGTTTTTAGTCAGAGAGAAATCGGACTAGTCCTCAGTAAAATCGGACTAGTCCGCACTTTCCTGCGTTTTAAGTGCGGTTTTGCTCCAAATCAATTTTAAATGCTCCGAATCAATTTTAAACTCGTTCCTCTTGTTGTGGGCTAATGTTAAACATGTATATGAGTGCATGTAGGGCATGATGCATGAAAATGAGGGTGTTACAAACCTACCCCCCTTAAAATGAATCTCGCCCTCGAGATTCGACGCGGAAGAGAAGAGATGGGGAAATTCCTTCTTGAGATCGTCTTCTAGCTCCCAAGTTGCTTCTTTTTCTGTATGGTGCTTCCATTGGACTTTACACCATCGAATCACCTTGTTCCTTGTGACTCTCTCCTTGGTTTCCAAGATCTTGACCGGTTGCTCGGCATACGTCAAATCTTCCTCTAGTTCCAATTCTTCCATTGGCACTTGATCTTCCGGTACCCTCAAGCACTTCTTGAGCTGGGAAACGTGAAACACATCATGTACGTCTGAAAGATGAGCTGGCATCTCCAACTTATATGCTACTTCTCCTCTTTTGTCCAAAATCTTGAATGGTCCAATATAACGAGGTGCGAGCTTACCCCTTATGTTAAACCTCTTATGACCTCTCATTGGTGACACCTTGAGGTAAACAAAATCTCCTATTTCAAAGGCTAACTTCCTTCTCCTATTATCCGCATAGCCTTTTTGCCTTGATTGGGCAGCCCTCAAGTTTCCACGAATTATTTGGACTTGCTTTTCGGCTTCTTGCAACACATCCGGACCAAATACTTGAGTTTCTCCTGCCTCATTCCAGAATAAAGGCGTCCTACACTTCCTCCCATAAAGCGCTTCATATGGTGACATTTTCAAGCTTGCTTGGTAACTATTGTTGTATGAAAATTCCGCGTATGGCAAGCTTTTGTCCCAACCTTTCCCATGCTTTAAAGCACAAGCTCTTAACATGTCCTCCAAAATCTGATTGGTCCTCTCGGTTTGTCCATCCGTTTGAGGATGATATGCTGAACTAAAATTCAACCTCGTTCCCAAAGCTTCATGCAATTTTTGCCAAAATCTGGAGGTAAATTGAGAACCTCTATCCGAGACTATCTTCTTAGGGACTCCATGTCGACACACAATATGCTCCATGTATATTTCGGCCAATCGTGCAGCTGTATACTTGGTCTTCACAGGGACAAAATGAGCTGACTTGGTTAAGCGATCCACAATTACCCAAATTGAGTCATACCCGGACTGAGTACGGGGTAACCCAACTATGAAGTCCATACCAATTTCTTCCCACTTCCATTCTGGAATCTTCAATGGTTGCAGTAATCCGGCTGGCCTTTGATGTTCCGCCTTGACTCGTTGGCACACATCACACAATGCAACATATTCGGCTATGTCCTTCTTCATGCTATCCCACCAATAGCAAGTCTTCAAGTCTTTGTACATCTTCGTACAACCGGGGTGAATTGAGTATGGTGAGTCATGTGCCTCCCTTAATATTGTTTCTCGAATATGCTTTACATTAGGCACAACAATTCTCTTTCCAAGCCATAAGGTACCATGTTCGTCTTCATCAAATCTGAATTCTCTCCCTTCTTCGATTCTTCCCTCGATTTCCTTGATCTCCTCATCTGTGGTTTGTGCCTTTCTAATTTCTTGCTCCAGGGTTGGGTTTAATTCCATCATCTCCATCTCATTTACAAACCCGAGGTTCAACCGTTCAAACTCCTTACATAACTCGGATGGTAACTCTCGAACTGTAAGTTGGTGGCTTACTCCCTTTCTACTCAAAGCATCGGCCACTACATTGGCTTTTCCCGGATGATAGTTGATCCCCAAATCATAATCTTTGATGAGCTCCAACCATCTTCGTTGCCTCAAGTTCAGATCCGTTTGTGTGAAAATATACTTCAAACTCTTATGATCCGTGTAAATCTCACACCTATGTCCAAGAATATAGTGTCTCCAAACCTTCAATGCATGTACCACGGCTGCTAGTTCAAGATCATGCGTGGGGTAATTCTGCTCATGTTTCTTCAATTGTCTCGACGCATAGGCGACCACTTGACCTCCTTGCATCAATACACATCCAAGCCCTTGTCTTGATGCGTCACAATAAATGTCAAAACTCTTGCTTACATCTGGCAATACCAAAACTGGGGCTGTTGTCAACCTCTTCTTCAACTCCTCAAAACTATTCTGACAAGCTTCAGTCCATTGGAACGCCTTTCCCTTCATTAGCAACTCCGTCATAGGCTTGGCTATCTTGGAAAAATCCTTGATAAACCGACGGTAATATCCAGCCATCCCAAGGAAACTCCTTATTTCCTTGACGTTTTGCGGCGGATCCCACTTCAACACATCCCTCACTTTACCGGGGTCAACCGATACTCCTCCTCCGGAAATAATATGGCCTAAAAATGGCACCTCCTTCAACCAAAACTGGCACTTGTTGAACTTGGCATACAATTGATGCTCCCTCAATTTCTGCAGCGTAAGCCTCAAGTGTTCCTCATGTTCCTTCTCGTCCTTCGAGTAGATCATAATATCATCAATAAACACCACAACAAACTTATCTAAGTACTCCATGAAGACTTTATTCATGAGGTACATAAAGTAGGCAGGTGCATTTGTCAATCCAAAAGACATCACGGTGTACTCATAAGATCCATACCGTGTCCTAAAAGCTGTCTTGGGTATGTCCGATGGTCTAATCTTCATTTGAAAGTATCCCGACCTCAAGTCAATCTTAGAGAAGACACAAGCACCCTTCATCTGATCAAACAAGTCTTCTATGCGTGGCAAGGTGTACTTGTTCTTGATTGTTACCTCGTTGAGAGCTCGGTAATCCACGCACATCCTTTGGGATCCGTCCTTCTTGTCCACAAATAGAACGGGCGCTCCCCAAGGTGAAGAGCTTGGGCGAATAAAACCCTTCTCTAATTGCTCTTGAATTTGTTTCTTGAGCTCCGCTAATTCCATAGGAGGCATCCTATACGGCCTCTTAGCTATAGGTGCAGTTCCAGGTATTAAATCAATAACAAACTCAATGTCTCGATCGGGTGGCATACCTGGCAACTCATCCGGAAAAACATCCAAAAATTCACACACCACCGGAATCTCCTCAATTGCGACACCGTCTATATGATTCAATTCCAATTGCTTCGGTGCGGTTTGAGATGCTTCAAATTCTACAGTTATCCCTTCCTCATTGGTCAACTTCACTGCCTTTGTGGCACATTCAATAACCCCATTGTGCTTCCTCAACCAGTCCATACCAAGTATAATATCCAACCCTTGAGAATCTAAAACAATGAGGTTGGCGGAGAAGTCTACCCCCCTTATTCTAAGGCTTACTTTTGGACATACTATATTTGTCCTCATCTCTCCTCCAGGAGACTTAACCAACAGAGTAAACTTCATATGAGAGATAGGCAAACTATACTTGGCAACATACTTCGATGCAATGAATGAATGCGATGCTCCAGAATCAAATAACATAGTCGCGGGGTTGGAGTTGGCGAGAAACATACCAATGACCACATCATCCGCTTGTTGAGCATCCTCCGTAGAGACATGGTTCACGTTGCCACGAGCAAAATTCTGCTGTCCACGGCTTCCTTGTGGCTGTCCTCCATTAGGTCTTGGGTTTTGCCTCGATGCATTGCTTCCTTGACCAAGGCCCGACTTAGGACATTGATGTGCAAAGTGTCCAGCTTCTCCACAAGTATAGCACTTCTTAACTCCACCAGAATTATTGGGACGAGCTTGGTTTTGAGCATTGGCTCCAGGAAAATCAGCACGAGGTGCATAAGGCGTCGGAGGCCTAGGTGCTTGCATGACAGGGCGCTGCTGCACAAACTGAGTTGGGCGCGGTGCGTATCCAGGGCGCTGAGCAGGAATAGAGGAGCTGTAATTAGGCGCATTGGGTGGCGCAAAGCGAGGGCGCACATTACTTCCTTGTTGTTGTCCTTGATATGGCGCCTTCCTCTTGATTTCTTGCTCCATCTCACGGATCTTGTTCTCAACCACAATTGCCTTGTCCACAAGCTTCTGAAAATTGACATAATCACAGTTGAGCAATTGCACTTGGATCGTATTGTTCAATCCCCTCATGAACAGGTATTGCTTCCGGCTGTCCCGGCTAACATCCTCAGGCGCATATCTTGAGAGTTGAGTGAACTTATTGAGATATTCACTCACGCTTGATTTTCCTTGTCTCAAGTTCTCAAATTCTTGCCTCTTCAAGAGCATAACACCTTCCGGCACATAATGAGAACGGAAACTCTCCTTGAATTCCGCCCAGGTAATTCTCTCTTGGTTCTCATGAGCACTGCAATAAGAATCCCACCAATCTGCAGCTGCTCCAACGAGTTGATGAGAAGCAAATAGCACCTTCTCCCGGTCACTGCATTGGACAATGGCTAGCTTCTTCTCCACGGACTTGAGCCAATCATCAGCGTCCATAGGGTCAGCAGCTTGAGCAAAGGTTGGCGGCCTAGTCCTCATAAACTCTCCCAATCGGTTATGAGGAGGTGGGGGTGGCGGTGGAGGCATGTGGGGCTGATTGTTGATATTGCCAGCCTGCAGCTGTCCCATAGTCTGTATCATGGTCTGCATGAGCTGGTTTTGCATGGCCAATAGCTGCTCGATGTTGATAGCTCCCTGAGCCGGTCCTTGTCCATTGTCGTTTTGAGGCACTCCATTGTTCTCCTCTTCATCATTGCCATCCCTCTGGTTGCGAGTCCTCACCATCTGAAGAAAAGCAGTAGGTAAGAATTAGAAAACGCCCCAACTATATGCATCAAGGGATATGAAACTAAACAACTGGCTACACTAGCCTAGGTGGACATGGCAATGCTAAAGCATCCCAAAATCCTCTATTAAGCACACAAGCAAGCAATATATATAGCAAACAGCACTCCAAGCAAAAATACATCGATTCCTGAGTGCTCCTATGTGCTCTAAAGTGTCCATTCTATCTAGGCTGCATCCTACGGTCAACCTGTGGCTCTGATACCAATCTGTGACGCCCGGTTCCGAAAATGAACCAAGCTAACGCATATGTGTGCCCAGGATGTTCACCACACATACACGAGTGAAATCACAATAGGATATACAGAAAATTACCACAGCTCAAATTATTAAATAAGTATTCTTATTACACAATTCATTAAATCCTCAAATACAAGCTCTAATGAATATTAATGACAAGTTCAACTAATGCAGCGGAAATAAACTAATTAAACAACTAAGCAAACTAAGCAACTATGCAGCATAAGCGACAGGGTATGTATATGCGCAGCTTCAATCAACACCACAGGCAAAGCTGACGGTAGACACGGCCTAGAACTCCGCATTATCGCCATTAAAATCCCAGTCCTGACCTGCAACTGTTGGGGTGGGGAATTGCAAGAGTGAGTACATGTCGTACTCAGCAAGTGTGGAAAGTATGACATGTGGCTGATTCAAATGACGACAATAATAATGGTAAAGTGCTGAAAAGTACGGTAAAACATTTGAAAAACAATATATCTTATGTATGTGAAGTAAACCCATCATAATCATAATGATATCATAATACCAAATCTGAATTCATTACCATCATCAAAAAAATTCCAGATTTCACCATTGCCAATAACCATATTCATTACCAGAGATTAATCCATAACCATCCATAACCATTATCAAACCATGACCATCCCAAATTCCAATTTCCCTCTAATCATGGAAGTTGTCCAGGCGCTCATAACCGGGAGCACGGCTATCATGATAGTTTTAATTAACTCTGCAGAGTTTGTACCTCTTTACCCACGTGTTCGTGATTTCATCACCCTTCGGCGACTAAGAACCTCCCTTATGCCCATGACCCGTCGGTCACATTACACACTTCCGTTGGTGTGTGGCCAAGAGATCACAAAATAGCCTTTACAAAGGGATTACTAGCCTATTTAGACCCCACTGAGGTTTCACCGGTGGCGATGTCTCCCGCAGAGCACATCTTCAACCAAGGGCCCCCTCTTGAGCCATTCGGATCCCAGGGTAGTTCCACCAATCATCAACAAACCCAATCCAACTACCCCTTCCCCGAGCATCCACAATGGTCCAAACAGCACTAGCAAAGCCCTAATTAATCAGCTACGCCGCACCCATAACTTGGCCTCGTGGTGGCACTGTAGTCCTGGCTTATTCTCGCATGAACCGGTCCTTAGATCTAAAGCAAGCAAACCGCCATAACATCCAACCCATCCTCATCCCAGGCTTGCTTAGATCACCCATTACCATACCATATTTAACTAGTTCATGTTAACCATAATCTCATCCATGCATAAATAAATTGATTGGTATAGTTGTTTTCCATCCCAGTTGATTAAGCCAAGCAAAAAGTAAAAAGCCTTCCCGACTCTCTCTACCATAACTTCCAGGTGACAAGGGTGGTCAAACAAAACTAGTAAACTTCCTACCATAGGATTCCCATCAATTTGACACAAGCATGCAGTTTTGCAAACAAAACATTTATTTTAAAACAGGATCAATATGCTTCAAGGACACTTGCCTTGCTCTTGCTGTTGATTAGGGTCAAAGCCTTCAAACTTTTGATGCTGTAGATCCTCCGTGGCACTCTCTAGCGCAAATCCGTCTAATCCACACAATAAACATACAAAACAAAAACAAAATCAAAGAGTGTACAAATATTACTCAATATGTCATGACATGCATGATTGATGCAATGCAAGGTAGAACTTGTTACTAGATTGCTTTTAATGATCACTAACTAGTTCTAATAGATTTTAACAAGTTTATACAGGTTTGGATTCGATTAGATCAAATTTTAGAATTAATTCAACACAATTTAACCAGAAAGATCGGACTAGTCCGCTTGGGACCGGACAAGTCCGCACTCTGCGAGATCAGCGGATTAGGGTTTTCTAGATCGACGTGAATTTGGAGATTAGGGGTTGAATTCTCGTAAGGAAAAGAGAATAGAAGGTATACCAGGTGTTTAGAACTCCAATGAACCAAGAAACTTGGAGGTAACACTTGGATCTTGATGATCTAGGGTTGGTGATGAACTTGGGGATGAATTGGTGGTGAAGGACGAAACTTGGTGGAGATCTTGATCCTCCTTCGTTTCCTCCTCTTCTTCTTCTCGTTTGGGATCTTCTCCTCCCTCCTTGATGGTGGCTCCCCACGAACTAGGGTTTGGGTGGGTGGAAAAAGTGGCAAATAGATGTCAAACCAAGGGGTGGGGTTGTTTATATAGAGGTGGAGGCTAGGGTTAGATGGATTTCGAGTTTTGGGATGAGTAGAGGCCGGTTTAGAGTCCCACATGGGCTCTAAAAGAGTTGGGCACGACGTCCCTAGGCCCACTTGACGTGAAACCCAAGAAACAAGTCGTAAAACAAAAGGTCAATCTCGGAGTCACGAAATATCGGACAAGTCCGAACAGGACCGGACTAGTCCGAAGTCGTCCAGAGAGAAAATCGGACAAGTCTGGCCAAAAATCGGACAAGTCCGATCTTAGTCAGAAAGGAAAACGGACAAGTCCGCTGGAACACCGGACTAGTCCGGAAAAGTCCAGGGACTTAGCAAATTTTCAAGGATTCATGGAATATCGGACTAGTCCGCACAAAATCGGACAAGTCCGAAAGTTTCCAGAGCCAAAATCGGACTAGTCCGCAGCAAAAACGGACAAGTCCGTTTTTAGTCAGAGAGAAATCGGACTAGTCCTCAGTAAAATCGGACTAGTCCGCACTTTCCTGCGTTTTAAGTGCGGTTTTGCTCCAAATCAATTTTAAATGCTCCGAATCAATTTTAAACTCATTCCTCTTGTTGTGGGCTAATGTTAAACATGTATATGAGTGCATGTAGGGCATGATGCATGAAAATGAGGGTGTTACACGCCGCCACCTCCTGATCGGCAACATTAGCCTCCCTCTTGGCAACGACGGCTTCTTGGCGACTCAGGGCCTCTTGTCCGGCTTCAAGAGCGCGCAGGCGGGCGTCAGTCGCATTGTTGGCTGCCTTGGCGTCGACCAGAATCTTCTGGGTCAGGGCGTTTGAGGCCCTCACCAAGCGGTGCCTCACCTCCAGCTCCTTGCTCTCCTTTTGGTATTTCGCTTCGCCTCGGCGATCCTGGAGCTCAGGATATCCTCCCAGCCTCAGAGGCGCTAACCCTCAGCACGCATCTTCTCCCACTCCACGGCAAGAGCCTCCTGCGCCAGGCGGAGGTTGCATTGCACCTGAAGGATGCTGGATTGCGTCAAGTCCATGACCTCGGAGAGGCGCTCCGACTGCGCTAAAGTCAAGGAAGGTCGTCCGATGACCATCTCGGTGACCTCTTCCTCCCGTAGCAGTGAAGGCGAGGCCACCAGCACTAGGGACCTTGCCCCTGAAGACTGAGCAGGAGTTGCGGTGCCACCTGAAGCAGCAGAGCCACCATCGATCAGAGAGCCGCCCGCCGAATCAGCAGCAGTGGAAGTCAGACCTTCAGCCCCCGGAGTCGGCTCCGACATGACCTCTGCCATGACGGCTGGAGGTGCCTCTGCCACGATGGCCGGAGGTACCTCTGGTGCGATGGATGGAGGTGCCTCTGGCGCGACAGTTGGAGGTGCCTTTGGCGTGACAGCCGGAGATGCTTCACTACCCACGCCGGGCACAGACACCGGAGTAGCGCTCCCCTGAACAAGCTTGACAGGCTACCGCGCCAGCACAACCATAACATCCTCGGCCGCCTTTGAAGCGCTTCTGGGCACTACCCCCGACGGTAAGGGCCTCACAACAGCTGATGTAGTCCTACAAATCAAGATCAAGTCCTGACCAATCAACAAAGGCAGGCAAGATAATAGAGCAAGTGTTGGCAAGAATTCCTTATCGATGTCCCCGGAAGCTCCAGTGAGCCTCCACTTTTGGCGACCTTGAAGTCGCGGGCCCTGGCAATGGCATAACAGAAGAGGCCATCCCGGCAGGGCCTCCGCCAAAACCACCAGAGGCGCCGCTGCCCTGCGCTGGTGTGCTTCCACCAACCCCGGCAGAACCACCTCCCGATATGCCGACGACGTCGGCTCGAGGCCTTTTTGCCTCAGGATCCATAGGTGTGATGCTGCTGAAGCCCTCTGTGGCAACCTATACCGCGCAGGTGACGGGGATTTTGGATGACGTGCCGACCGCCGACATCGGTGGAGCCGCCGCTTGACGAACTGAACCTCCCCCTCAAGAACCGCCAACACCCTGTACTGAATAGGGGCGCGTCGGTGGACGCTGACTTGGAGCGAAGGCTACCTGCGGCAGCGCCCTCGGTGGTGGCCGAGGGCGTTTCTCCATCACGACCTCGACGACCAGGGCTTTCCCCTTGCCTACATCGGGGATCGGTGCCTTCCTAACCTACCCCAGCCTCGGCTCTCATCACCAACCTGTTGCGGTGCAAGACCAATCGCGTCCAGGTTGGGCATCTCCTTCAGAACCTTCGTCCGAAGGTCCCAATCCGTGCAAAGCGGTGGGCAAGCTTACAGAAGGTTGAAGACGGCGTCTGACAGCAGGTCGTCACACGCCTTGGACATTGCTTCAAACACCTCCTATGGGGTCGTCTCTGTATTACGACCCCTCAGCAGCCTGGTACAATCTTGGAGCCTGAAGTAGAGCCACAAAGGATGGAAACGATGCTGGAGAGGGGCCAGACGGCGATGAAGGAAGTCGGCTATCACCGCCAGCTCCAACAAACCGTTGTCCACCAGGAATCGGATCCTCTCTATCACCGGTGTGTACGCTGCCTCGAACTCCGGGTGTTCCTCCCAGATCGCCTTCCTAATCGCCGGTCAGCCGGTGGGCAGGACCATGCGATCGTGGGCATCGGTGTGTACGACCACCCAATCGCTCCTCCAGCTGGGCCACTTCACCGAGGAGAGCAGAGTAATGTATTTGAAGGGGTTGTTGGCCCGATGCTGGAAGCAGAGGCCGCCGAGGGAGTTGGCTTTGTTCTTCTTCCCAGTCTGGCACGGCACGAAGAACTGCCAGAACACCAGCACACATGGGTACACCCCGACGAACATCTCATTGAAATGCGAGAACACCGCGGCCACCACAAGAGAGTTCGGCGACAGGTGATGAAGCTGGAGCCCAAGGACTTCCAGGAGTGTCACCAAGAAGGAGGAAACAGGAGGGACGAACTCGGAGTATGTGTACGCCTGGAAGAAGACAGCCTCCTTCTCCCCCAACTCCAGTGGCAAGGAGTCAGGACGGATCAAATCCCGTCGTTCATTGTCCTCCCAGCGGAAAAGTCGCCACACGGGTGATACATCCTCCATCCGGGAAGGAGGTAGAGCTGAGTCCATTGGAGCAGGGGTTGAGAACCTCAAGGATGGGCAGAAACTCAAGGAGGAAGTTGAAGGCTCGAGTGCTTGGGGCGTGCGGATGGAAGGAACCTCCATTACCCACAAAGGTACCTTTTTAAAGTACCCTAGTGGTGTTTGGGCGCACTGTACAAGTTTGAGCGGGCACCAAATCAACGGCTCGTACCACGACGTCCATGACAAACGGGCCCAGGTCCCCCGTCAGAAAAGCCAGCCCGAGCAGCTCTCCGCCACAGAAGGCAACCCGGCGGTTTCCATAAAGACAGAAGTGAAAGCAGCATAAGTGCAACATGCGCCTAGGGAACCGTCGTGATAATGTCGCAGCAAGCAAAAATCCCATCGCCACGACCCCTCAACCAGAGAAGGGCGCATGGTGAAAACTGTAGGGGCGCGCACCGTTTCGGCTGATCAAGACAAAATTAAAAGACCACGCGGGAAAGCGGGATAAGGCCCCACCCTCGGGCTCGTCGCCTCACCCCAAGGTGGACCCAGGGGCCACTGTCGGTACCTGGCATACCGGGTATCCTCGCACACAAGCTAGAGTCGCCTAGGTACCTTGCCTCCCAGCAGAGACAGGGTCTGAGGGCGCCACGTGTTCAAGAAACTCCGACCCGCTTGTCTCAAATGGGAGGTCTGAGGTGCCCACAAGACATCCTGAAGGAGGAGGTCAGCTCCACCTCGGCGACAAGCTCCCAGACAGCCATGTGTCCAACAGCACGGGACCAACCTCCTCCGCGGAGGTGAGCTCCCAAGGTGCCACGCAGCCCACGAAGTCGAGACCCGATCTCCCCCGCGGAGGTGAGCACCCGAGCTGCCACGTGGCCCGCGGGTCGAGACCTGGCCTCCCCCACGGAGGTGAGCTCCCAAGCTGCCACGTGGCCCGCGAGACGGGCGCGGCCTCCACCATGACGGTGAGCTCCCCAGCAGCCGCATGGTCAGTCCACTTGCCCTGAGCGGATAGTGAGAAAGTCAAGAGGGCGGTGCGCCTTGTCTCCGTCAAGCCTTATAGATACCGGCTTCCCCAGACGCATGGCGCGGTGCACGCCTAATGTCAAGAACCGCTACAACCAATCACATCGCTGTGAAGACGCCACATGCTTATCTCACTTCGCCAAGTGGGTAGCTTACGGTGCCAGAGACAGTTGGATGGGACATTCTCTGCCAATGTCAGTGATGACGCATGGGCGACCGATGACTCAGGCGGCAAGACGGCAAGTCCCCAAGGTTGCAGTCGTGGGGAGGCTTATACGAGAAGCCTTAGATCTTTAGGATAATATCGCACAGGAACCACCTGTCGAGCCCCAGGACCCCAGTTGTAAGGCGTCCGACTTTGTCTGTAAAACGTCCGGACCGCCACCAAACAAAAGACCAGACTCATAATCCTCGAAACACACACACACATACACACTCACCAGCAATACAATCCTCCGTGGAGTAGGGTGTTACGCTCCTTGCGGCCCAAACCACGTAAAAACCACTGTCTCTAACTCCATCCACTAGAACACTTGATTGAGGTCTAAGCCCCGTCGAACTAAGAACCTCCGCGGGCTACTCCTTAGCAGATCTAGAGAAGTGTCACTCTAACACTTCAACAAGTGTTATCAACTGACAGCTCCAATGAGCACCACGAGGAATGTGGTCAGGACCAAGAGAACCACAACCACTGTAGTCTTAGCGCACGACTGAACCGCTCAAGGTCTAGGATGTCCAAGCCGCTCCTGTCCAGTGGTGCACAAACGCGATCCCAACTGATTTCACAATTTCCTCCATGCAATTGTTGTGTGCCAGCCCAGAGGAAACACCGACAAATTTTGTCAAAATTCTTCAAAAACTTCTTCGAAGGCTTGTGCAAAGTGAGCAAATATGTTGGTAGCGAGCTCAGCACTGATCTGACCAATTCCCGCGTGCCTGCAAGGCTTAACATGTTTGATTGCCATCTCGCTAGCTTCGCTTGTGCACGATCTTGTATATTCTGCAGGTGTGTCAACTCCGTCCAAGGTATTGTACTGGAAAGGAGATGCGCTTACCAGCAAATCTTCTCATCGTAGCAGATTGTTGACGGACGGTTCCCATCGTGGTTGCAGGCATCATGGCACCCGACCAAATTGTTGCCAACGGTCGCAGGCTACTGGCTAGCTAGGATCCATCTATCGCAGTCGCGGCATCCCCATACATACACGCAAGACATATATGGCGGCTCACTGGCTGGCTTCTTTGAGCGAATAAATAATAAAACTGTATTCAAGAGCCGTGAATCCTGAGTGGATTCGTCAACCTATGTGTCTCGTCTCTGTCCACTAGGAAGAGATTCCAGTTCTGTTCCTGTCAGTTGTCACTACCTCTACCGTTCCACCATCTTTCAGTTCCCGCTGCTATACATTGCGTCTCGCTCACCCCTACTTTAGAAACATCATAATTACGATAAGGATTTGTTTCCAGGTTTTTTCTGATTTCAGTACGCTTCCCGCATCCATGTCAGGAACATGTGGTGAGCGCAAACACAGAGTTGCATCCGCATTCTGCACAACGGGTTTATTATTTTTGGTCTGCCACCTTGTCGCTCTGTTATTGGTTACCGGTCAAGTACAAGTCACCCTCTTTCGTAGAACCATCCACTGCCCTCCCCGCAGAGACGGTCACAGGTCACCACATGTCCAGCGGGTCCAGACTCTGCCTCTTTTCAGAGGCGGACTCCGGCACCGTCACGTGGCCTGCAGGTTCAGGTATGCTTCTTCGGAGAGGCGAGTTCCGGAGCCGCCACGTGTCCGGGGGTCCGGATCTTGCCTCTCCTTAGAGGCGGACTCTGGCACCTTCACGTGGCTTGCAGCTCCGGATCCGCTCTCCCTGCAGAAGCGGGTTCTGGAGACGCCACATGTCTATCGGGTCTGGATCTTGACTCTCCTCAGAGGCTGGCTCCAGCACCGCCAGCTCCGGACCCGGCCTCCTCGCTGAAGCAGGCTCCAACGCTGCCAAGTGTTCGGGTCCCACTCTGGCCGGTAGGTTGCTAGAGTCAAGGGCATCATGCATTGTCCAGTTGCGCATTCAAGACTCACGCCTTCTCCAGACGCACGAGCGCAGCGCATGCCCCTGTCAGGTGGATTGTACCCAATCAAATCACAGTGAAGGCATAACAACACTGCATCATGCTCTTGACAAAGTAGATTGCGGAGACACGACAGATGGGATACTCCCTGCCATCATCAACATCTATGTTTAGCCTCTGACGTTCGGCGCGGTAGAATGGTGTGTCTCCAAGCCACCGTTAGAGGGGTAGCCATAATGCCCTAAATATTGTACAGGGTGAAGATCTCCTCGAGGTCACATGACGGGCCCTGAGCCCTCCTCGTAACTGCTCGATCTTGGACTATAAAAGAACCGGACAATCATCGACATAGCCAACCTTTACAAACACAACTAATCTCTCACTCAAACAAGAGCAATACAACACTCTCGTAAATATAGGGTATTACGCTCCAACGGTTTGAACCATGTAAATCTTCTGTGTTCACCATCCTCACCTTCTCGTTCCACTACTTCTAAGTCATCAACTTCTTCAATCAAATAACTTCCGCGAGCTGCCGTGCAGGTCTGAAAGAAGTGTCACATTAAGTGGCTGACCGCGGTTTGATCCCCATGGCACGCAGATCGGCATGACCTTACCAAACGTTTGGCGCCGCTGTGGGATGCTTGGCTCTCGTGGTGCCCCCTCATCTCCCTTTTCCTTTCTTCACTTCCTCCACGGTTATTATTAAAAAATAGATTAACAAATGCCAACAAAAATATGTCCTCTAGCACCATCCACCGCACGCTCGCCGTCTCCTGGGCCCTCTGCGGCTCTGCCGTGTGCCGTCCGGGGAAATCCGCCCAAAACTTGATCGGCGCATGCGTGCATATACCTCCAGAAATGGCCTTATCAGCTAGATAGCCCGCAGCTCTCTCTCTCTCTAGCTCGTGTTCCAGTTTCGTCCATGGTCCATGCATTGTGTGTACGACATTAAGACGACGCCAGATGGCCAGACAAAATCCACGTAGCTTTCCGCCATTATTGCGACAGCCGGGAGCTCTCCTGCCATTAACACGTATATACGGGATGAAGAGTGGACGAGGACGAGCCCTTCCTAGGAAGCTAAAGGTACCATCAGAGACTGAAATCGAGAGCTCCGATGGTCATGGTGGTTTTGGAGTGTGGCCCATGACTGAGGTCGACTGCTTTGAAAGAGGGGGAAGAGAGCTTGATGTAAAAATATTGAATACGAGATACCCTGATTAGGCTTAAAGCGACTGTCCAATCATGCATGTGAGAATTGAGATGTTCAGCAGTTCAAGAAGAGGTCGAGGCCCAAGACAATTGGTAGTACTCCCTACTTCCTATATTAATTGTCGTTTAGGACAAGGATTTTAGTTCATTTTAAACTAAAATTCTTGTCTTAAACGACAAATAATATGGGAAGGAGAGAGTACCACACAGAGACACCAAAGTCAAGAACAATTTTGCAAAATTTCAGATAATGATTTGTGGAGAGGAGGGGCGGAGCAGGGTAGGAAGAGCACGGGAGAGAATTTTTGGGGAGGTTTGGACTTTGGAATTCTCAAATCTCAATTCATCCATGGCCGCCCGCACGCAACCGTCCGCATGGGCTCAAGCTCACTCGGAGAAAAAGAAAACATGGCCCAAGGCCCAAGTCGGGTTCCATTGCCAATGGACAGACGACTGGCATCAACCGCGGGTGAGTGGTAGCGCGCCTGGCGCTTTGAGTCCGTGCGCGCGCGCGCAATCCAACGGCGTGAAAGTGGTCAAAGGTGGGATCGGGATCTGCTGTCCGTTCATGGCACGTGTCGTCATGCGGTTGGAGTGCGTCGCTATGGAGTTGGATTTCAATTTTTTTCAAATTGATTTTTTCTCTCACCGTAATTCCGTTTTGAATTCGTTCGGAACATTGTATTTTTTAGAATTTATGCAATAAAATCAGACCCTGCTAGCGGTAATCTTGACTTAGCGTATGAGTGTCCCTTTGTTCGGGTTGTTAGCGCGTGCGTCACCAAAGTTGTACTCCCTCCGGGTCTCTTTTATTTGTTGGCCGGACATGATACTTAATACAAAATTGAACTGCTTGTTTTGTCTGAAGGACAATTAAAGTAAAACATAGGGAGTATTTCACTTGTGTCGGTATCCTGGGAACCGTATACTCCTTGAGATTGCAAAAAACTCAAGGGAATGTCATCTACCTGATTTGAAGACCTTCGGAGGCCCACATGTCAGACATAACCGGACCCGCTTTCCCAACATGTTTAGTCCCAGGGTCGCCACGTGTACTATCAAAACCGGAGCTACCACCCACAAGGGGGAAGCTCCGAGCTATGTACCATAGCGGCACCCCCGGACCTAACCCCAGACCGAGGGAAGCTCCGGAACTGACACGTGTTAGGTGGCACAGGATCTATCTGTTCCCCACACTATGCTCCGGAACTGCCACATGTCTAACCGTCGGATCTTCAGCCTCTAACCTCCGGAAGACTCCACAACGGCTCCGGATCTTCAAAGGGGGAATCAAAGGCTTCAAGACCCGATTAAGTGTCATTAATACTATATTAATGACACACGATCGGACGACCTTAATTACCAGTAACGGTGCTGTCAAATCCCGTAACTCGGTTATTAAGGGTAATTAAGCACATCAAATGTGTATCAATATTAGTAACCGCCGGGGCCACATGTCGGGCCAGGCTAACTTGTAACGGTCTGCCCTTGTACTATAAAAGGACAGACCGATGATACATAGAGGAGGACCCCGAAAACGCGCTCACTCTACACTCTCAACTTACGTTGAGCTCATACATCCAATACAACACCAACACACCCCGTGGAGTAGGGTATTACGCTCAGGCGGCCCGAACCACGTAAATCTTCGTGTCCCTTGTGTCATTTAACACCTCACCTTCTTGAATCTCCGCGCACCCATACCGAACCTCAAACTCCTCTAACACTTTAGTAGTGTCAGGAGATCTGCCGGATCAAAACCACCGATAGTTGGCGCGCCAGGAAGGGGGGCGCCTGAGATTTCAAGAATGGTGAACTCAGCCGCTGGATCATCTAATAGTCATCCCGCTGTTCAAACTGTTGGGGGCAATCCCTCCAATATGCAACCACCAGTCACACTTCCACCATCGCCGCCTCCACCAGCAAATCAAGTTGGGCAACGCGACGGTGCACCGACGTCGATTACTGCGTCGGCGAATCTTGACAACCCAGAACACGCGCTCCATGCAGCACGTGCTCTCCTTCAACGCCCACCACCTCCGGATGCATCCCGGGATGCCATGGAGCAGTGGAGGGCCGATGTGGAACATTTGGTTGCAGCATCAGCCGACCGCATCAGCAACTAGGGTCCTCCTCCTTCAGGACGGGCCCCGTCGCAGCGACGGACCTTGTCTGGCAGACTTGGTCCGCACGTTTCCAACAACAGGAGACGTGCTGCGTCACAGCAGGTGACGTCGTTGCCCTCCGGGGCACGACGCACTCACACGGTATCAAGACTTTCAACTCATGACCTCCGGGTGTAAGGATCGAATGCCCAAGAGGGGGGTGAATTGGGCTTCTTTAAAAAATCTAAGCAATAAAACTTAATTCCTAAAAGCCCAATTCCCTACGCAAAATATCTATGCATTCAAGTAAATAGGAACTTTGCGGAATGTAAAATGCATAAACGTAAGGGAAAGGAGGAGGATGCAAACTCCCGAGGAGACACGAGGATTTATCCCGTGGTTCGGCAAGATCGTCAAGATCTTCCTACATCCACGTTGTGGCACCCACCAAAGGGTTTTGCCACACCCAAGTCACCGAGACGAGGGATCTTCACTATTCCTCTCCGTTTGCCAACCTCAGCAAGGTGGAGCTCAAGCCTTGTACAACTTCGACCCTCCGGGCTTCCACAAACGCCTTGGCAAGCTCCAGAAGTCTCCTCACAGTTACAAACACCAAGGGCACTCCCTTGAGGCTCTCACTATCCTAGAGAGTCCACTCACCCAGAATGGAGGCACACAAGCTCTCTCTCTAGCTAGTTCTAGCCTAACTCTTGGTGTATAGGTGATCGAAATGATGTGGAAGTGATTGCTCTTAGTCTTGAACGCTTGTGGATGTGTTGATAGTGTCTGGTAATCAAGACTTGTCGAAATGACCGGTTTAGGGGGTATTTATAGCCAGCCTCCACGAAATAGCCGTTGGAAAAGTAGGCTGACAGAACTTTACTGCGAACATCGGATGATCCGATGTCTCCCCTTTAGTTATCATCGGTCAAGTTTACTTTAGTTGACGTCATTGTGTCAGATATGACTGTTGTTAGACCGATGTTGCTCCTGTCTTCTCATCGGATGATCCGGTAGCTCTTCCTCCAGAAATGACTCAAACTTGATGCTTACTGGAGTGATTGACCGATGTGTATATTTCTGTACATCGGATGATCCGGTGCTACACTTGGTCCAATGATATTGCAAACTGTAGTGATGGACCGATGTAGATGAGCCATTCACATCGGATGATCCGGTGAGTGCTTTGTTTTGAGGTCTTCTTCTTCAGCTGAACCAACTAGACCGATGTGTATATTTCTGGAACCATCGGTTGATCCGGTGAGTTGATTTTGTTTGCTTCGAGTTGTTTCTAAGTGATTTTGTATCTTGCTCGATTGACCTCTTTGATATTTGTTGCAAAGGCATTTCTGATGATCTTCAAGCATTGAATGTTGTCAATTTAAAGTTGAATGATTTTGACATAAGAGCTTTCACTTCTTGTCTTCATATAATTGATTTGATCTCATAAACTGATTGTATATGGGTCTCCAATGACATATTGATTTCATTTGATTCAGTGATTATGGGGACCTTGCATTTACAAATTCATTAGTAAACTCCAATGGTTGTCATTAATCACCGAAACCATACCTCATGGGGGCCTAGATGTTTTCAATCTCTCCCTTTTTGGTGATTGATGACAACACAACAATTAAAGCGCAATAGTAATGAATTTAGAATGAAACTTAAACGGATATGTAATGAATACAAGATTATCACACTTAAAATTTGAAGGCTCAAAATCAAGTGATCACAAGATATAGATAGACATCAAATAAGCTCAATCGATTAATAACTTAAGAGTACTTAATAAACACAAAATGAGTAGCAAAATCATTGAATTACAAAAATGATACAAAAATGATAAGGACTCCCCCTAAAGCTAAGACATCAAATAAGCTCAATCGATTAATAACTTAAGAGTACTTAATAAACACCAAATGAGTAGCAAAAGCATTGAATTACAAAAATGATACAAAAATGATAAGGACTCCCCCTAAAGCTAAGACACTCCCCCTGAGACTAAGCTCTCCCCCCCTGACTCCTCTAACTCTTCTCCCCCTTTGGCATCAAGACACCAAAAAAGGATCCGAGTGCCTAAGGACCCTGAGTACTAGGCGCGATGACGAACTGGTCACCGTCGCTGTCATCGGAGCTGCTGCCTGGAGTAGTGGAAGGAGCTGTCGGAGCCGTAGGAGCCGTAGGAGGTGCCTGCTGGGTAGGTGCTGCTGGAACAGGGGCACTGACGATGGATGTCGGCGTCTGCTGGAACAGGGTCGTAGCCGGCAGCGGGGAGTGAATCGGTGCGCCCGAAGCCAGCAGTGGAGACATGCTGATTGAAGGGATCGGCGTAGTCGGCACCGGAGCTGCAGCTGGAGCCAGGACTGATGGTGGTGGAATGACGCTTGGCAGCTACGACGGGAGGGCAATCCCGGTCTGGGAGTAGAGGTTGGTGATCAACCCCAGGATGCCCATCATCACCTGCTGCGTCTGCTTCTGCTGGTCGAGGGTGCGCTGGTGCATCTGGTCTATGAGCCCAGTCAGCCGGTCAGTATCCTCACGCCTCTCACGGGCGATTTGGCGCTGCATCTCCTGCTGCTGCTGCTGGAGCTCCAGAAGGCATGTGGCCTGCTCCGCTCGGGCCTGCTCAGCTACAAGCCGGTCCAGGCGCTGCTTCTCAACCATCTACTGCAGGAGCGAGGTGAGCTCTGACGGTTGAGTGACCTGTGCCTCAGTGACGGGAGGTGGAGTAGGTGGTGGCACTGTAGAGCCTCCAGCCTCCGCGTCGTGCTGCCTGGGTGAGGGTGGAGGTGGAAAGTACTCCTCGACACTGTCGTCGGTGTCGCTCTCGGACCAGATGTGCTGCAAGTCCTCACCTTGTGCCTCTGCCTCAGCTAGCCTCTCATCCTCCATCTCCAGGTCTGACCAGTCCTCCTCAGATAGGCGTGCACGGACCAGACGCTCGACTGGACGGCCAAGGCGGCGGTCTCCAGGAGCTGGGGCACGGTAGTGACCGAACCGTGTGACACTCTCGTCAGTGAGACGGTCATGCACGGTGGACTTCTCAGGGACCATCATGGAGAGCAGGTAGCTGATCCAGTGCCCACACACAAGCTGCCTCATCATACCCACTCCGTCAGTGATCACATCCTCCATCTCGCATATGAGGACGTCCACTATATCAAACTCCATCCCGTTCATGATGTAGAACAGGAGGGTCTGCTGCAGGCTGGTGAACCCCTCTAGATATCCTGACCTCGACAAGAGCGTGCGGCGCAAGGCGAGGTGCACTATGCGTGCAGATGGAGTCAACAGAGCCGGTACCCTCGGCTGGTCTGGAGAGAAGGTCGGGCCAAACAAAGAATGTATCTCCTCCAGTGCTGGTGCCACTCCTCCAGTGAGCGGCCTCCTCGGTGGGTCTGCCTGACCATACACCCTCTCATGCACGCAAGTGTCGTGCAGGTCCACTCCCAACAGCTGTGCTAGTGTCTGCCTCATCAAGTGATAGTGCTGGCCCATGAACATGAAGTCAATCGACCTGCGGCCCTCAGAGACGTATAGGGTAGCGTAGAACACGCGTACCCAATCCTCCACATAAGCACTCCTCTCATAGGACATCAGGTGCACCAGCCCTCTGTACCTCTCAAAGTAGGGGCGAATCTCTGTCTCTGCTGCGAGGGCAAGCTGATGCCAATCTAGAAAGTTATGCTGGAATAGCTTGTAGTCGCGGCGTCTGTAGGTCTCGTAGAGTGACGCCCGTGTCACGGTCCAGAAACGACTATCCACCAGGGCCTCTCTGGGCTGCGGGTACCACTCCTCAAGCAAGATACTCCATCTGAGTCTTCGGAGCTGCTTGGCCTTCATCTTCTGGTAATCAGCCAAACAGACACCTTCACAGACACGGATGGTGGTGTCCATCTCGTAGATGGCTCTCTGAGCCTCCCTGTCCTCACGACGATCGGCAGCCGTCGGTCTCGGACGTGGTGCTGCCTGGGGATGCCCCCCACGGGTCCGGGCTGAGCGTCGGCGGACAAGTGGCTCTTCCGTCTCTTCTTCGGCCTCAGACTCATCGATCACGGGAGGCTGCCTCGGACGAGCCTCGCGGATCCTCAAATATCCTCCTCGGCCATGCTCTCGCTCCTCGGCGGCGCGAGCGGCCATCAACGCCTTCTTTTCCTCCTTCGAGAGCTTCTGCTTCTTCGCGGTCGGCTCCGCAATGGCCTTGCCCTTGTTCTTCTTGTCGCGAGCCATTGCGATCAGGTGATGCACGAGAATGAAGAACGATCACGGTCGGCAACCCTAGCGATGAAGAAACGGCGAGGTGTGCGTGTGGGGCGGCTGGTGGTGCATGGGAGGAGGCGGCGGCGTCGCTTGGGTGGAGGCGCGGCGGCGGCTGGGTGAAGCGGCGGCGACGGCTTGGTGGAGGCGAGTGGCGGCGGCGCTAGAGGACGGCGGCGCTGGAGGGCGGCGGCGACCGGAGATCGACAGCGGCGGCCGGAGGTCGGCGATGACGGCCGGGGGGCGGCGGTGGCGGCGACGGGAGATGGGGGTGGCGCGGGCGAGTGGAACGGCGGCGGAGGGAAGGCGGGATCGGGGAGAGAGAAGCGGGAGACGAGCGACCGTTTAAATAGTGAGTCCCAAACCCTAGCCGAAATTTTAACATCGGATGGACCGATGTATAGACGATAGAAGCATCGGTCGAATGACACAGTAAGAGTATTCAAAAAGATGTCGTTGATACCGGATGGTCCGACGTGGAAGGGAATGGCATCGGAGGAATTTAGCTTAGTTCCAGAAGTGTGAACACCGGATGGACCGATGTTTTTCAGAATGAACTCATCGGTCGATTTGTCACACTTGACTGAACTGACTTTTGGAGATTGAACACCAACTGATCCGATGAGAGACTGACCTAGGCATCGGATAATCCGATGAGAACAAAACAGCAACATCCCATATATGTCCTTTGACCAAACAAACAAGCAAAAAGAAACACATGTCTCAGGACTTTTTGGGCAACCCCTTACCCCTCAAAAATACTAATATGCCACTAACTTGGCTAATCCTTAAAGCAAATAGAACACCGAAGAAAATTGGGAAGGAAATCATCCAAATAAAATGTAAGGCCCATGCTTTGTGAGCTAGAGTATGAAGACTTCTATCTCTTTAAAGCATGTTCCTCTAGGCATTAACGCACCTAACATTTTGTTCTTTCCACCTTATATGAGTTGAGATATTGCATTTCAAACAAGTCTCTTTCTCATGAGGTGGGTTCCCCTTTGTGACAATCTACCGTATGCAATGCTAAACATTTATAATGCAATAAATTACAAGTTTATATGGCAGGCATCATGCAAGGCATAAAATAAATCTATCTTGCCAAATTTGAACCTTTCAAAGGCTTCTTCAGGGAGAGCCACTCTCCAAACCTTGGGAAAACCCAAAAGAACCTCCATCCCAAGCTAACCCTTGCTCACCCCTATCCTTTGAGAGTTAGGCAAGACCTATATGAAATGCATTCTTACATGACGTTCGTTGCATCTAGCACATTCAATTCACTTCTTAGCCTAGAAAAAGTTTTCTCATCTAGTGGTTTAGTGAAGATATCCGCCAATTGTTCTTCGGACCTAACACCTCGCAATGAGATGTCTCCCTTAGCTTCATGGTCCCTCAAGAAATGATGGCGAATATCAATGTGCTTGGTGCGGGAGTGTTGAACGGGGTTTTTAGCTATCTTAACCACACTTTCATTGTCACAAAGGAGAGGCACACAACCAAGTTTAATACCAAAGTCCAAAAGGGTTTGTTTCATATAAAGAATTTGGGCACAACATGCACCGGCCGCTATATATTCCGCTTCCGCCGTGGACAAGGCGACGGAATTTTGCTTCTTGCTAGACCAAGATACTAGGGAACGCCCAAGCAAGTGGAACCCACCGGAGGTACTTTTGTGATCCACGCGGCATCCGGCAAAGTCCGAATCCGAGTATCCCAAGAGGTGGAATTTCACATCTTTAGGGTACCACAAGCCCATACTAGGGGTATTCTTAAGATACCTAAGTATCCTAAAGACCGCCTTCTTATGCGATTCTTTAGGTGCCGCTTGAAAGCGAGCACACAAGCATACACTAAACATGATATCAGGCCTAGATGCGATAAGATAAAGCAATGAACCAATCATAGAACGGTAGTTAGATTGGTCAATAGGTTTACCGTCCTTATCCGCGTCAAGATGGCAATTAGTTGCCATTGGAGTGCTTCTTGAGCTACAATCTCCCATCTCAAATTTCTTCAAGAGGTCCTTGGTGTACTTCTCTTGATAGACGAAGGCCCCCTCTTGAAGTTGCTTGATTTGAAAACCAAGGAAGAAGTTGAGTTCTCCAATCATTGACATCTCGAATTCCCTAGACATCATTTTGCCAAACTCATGGCTAAGAGCTTCGTTAGTTGAACCAAAAATAATATCATCAACATAAATTTGACAAATGAACAAATCTCCGTTGATGTCTTTGGTGAAGAGCGTAGTGTCCACCCTCCTGATCTTGAATCCTTGCATGATAAGGAAATCCCGTAGTCATTCATACCACGCCCTAGGTGCTTGCTTGAGCCCGTAGAGCGCCTTGTGCAACCTATACACATGATTAGGATTCCTCGAATCTTCAAACCCGGGAGGTTGTTCAACATAAACAAGCTCGTTAATGTAACCATTAAGAAAGGCACTTTTCACATCCATTTGATAAAGTCTAATATTATGATGTGAAGCAAAAGCAAGGAGTATACGGATGGCTTCTAGCCGGGCGACCGGGGCAAATGTCCCCCCAAAGTCTAGTCCTTCAACTTGCGAGAACCCCTTGGCCACAAGTCTTGCCTTGTTGCGGACCACAACGCCATTCTCATCTTGTTTGTTGCGGTACACCCACTTTTTTCCGATGACGTTCTTGTCCTTGGGTCGCTCCTCCAACACCCAAACTTCATTGCGGATGAAGTTGTTGAGTTCTTCTTGCATGGCCATCACCCAATTTGGGTCTTGGAGTGCTTCCTCAATATGAGTGGGTTCTACACATGAAACAAACGAGTAGTGCTCACAAAATGAAGTGAAATGGCGAGAACGCGTACTTACACCCCTTGACGGACTTCCAATGATTTGGTCCATCGGATGCGCCTTGGAGATGCGTCCATGCCTCATAAGTGGTTGTGAAGCACTTGGCAAAGGTGATGCGTGTTGCTCCTCTTGTGGTTGGACTTGATCATGGACTTCTTCTTCTTCTTGATGTTGTTGTGCTTGTGAGTCTTGAGTCGGCAATGGATCATCCTTCTCTTCTTCGTCAACTTGAGGCGCCATAGAGGTGTTGTTGTTGGAACTTGAAGCTCCCCCTTGATCATGGCTCTCCTCAACTTCAGGCTTGATGTCTCCAATGGTCATGTTCTTCATGGCTTCTCATTGAGGCTCATCATCTATTTCATCATGACCAAAACTCTCCTCTTGGGAGCCATTAGATTAATCAAACTCAACATCACAACTTTCCTCAACTAAACCGGAGGTTTGGTTGAATACTCGATATGCTTTTGAGTTTGATGCATAACCAAGAAATATACCAACATCACATCTTCTTTCAAACTTACCGAGCCTTTTCTTGCGGTAGATGTAGCACTTGCAACCAAAGACTCGAAAGTAGGAGATGTTGGGCTTTCTCCCAATGAGAAGCTCGTACGGGGTCTTTTGAAGTAGTCGATGGAGATAGACCCTATTTGCGGCATGGCACGCCGTGTTGATTGCTTCGGCCCAAAACTTCTCCGACGTGCCGTAGTCATCAAGCATTGCTCTCTCAAGAGTGATGAGTGTCTTGTTCTTCCTTTCAACGACACCGTTTTGTTGAGGAGTGTATGTGGCCGAAAACTCATGTTTCACGCCTTCACGGTCACACCATTCCCCAATGTTGTAGTTTTTGAATTCGGTGTCGTTGTCACTCCGAACCTTGATGATGGGAAGTTGAAATTCCCTTTGAGTGCGGTTGGCGAAGGTCTTGAACACTTCCGGAGTTTCACTCTTGTCACCTAGAAATAGAGTCCAAGCATAGCGAGAGTAGTCATCAACTATAACAAGACAATAGAGGTTACCGCCAAGGCTTTGATATGTGGACGGTCCGAAGAGGTCCATGTGGAGTAGCTCAAGTGGCTTGGAGGTTGACACCATTGTCTTCATTGGGTGGTGTGAAGCAACTTGCTTCCCGGCTTGACAAGCGCTACAAAGCTTGTTCTTCTCAAATGTGACATCCTTCACGCCGGTCACCATCCCAAGCTTGAATGACTTCTTGTTGCTCATCCCTATATGCGATATGCGTCAGTGCCATAGCCAACCCAAGCTTGTCTTAGTGAAAAGACAAGTGGTCAAGCTAGCATTCTTGTTGGAGAAGTCTACTAGGTAGAGATGTCCATGCCGAAATCCTTTGAAGACTATGTCTTGGCTTGTTTCACTACTCACAACAACATCATTTTTGCTAAATGTGCATGTTAGTCCAAGATCACATAGTTGTGCAATAGAGAGTAAATTAAAGCTAAGTGACTTAACGTACAAAACATTAGAAATGGATAAATCATTTGAAATAGCAATTTTACCTAACCCAATTACCTTTCCCTTAGAGTTATAACCAAAGGTGACTTGTTAATGATTGTCGGGGTTTTCTATGGTGGTGAACATACCATCATTGTCGGTCATATGTTGGGTGCACCCGCTATCGAGTACCCAATGCTTTCCTCCGGCTTTGTAGTTCACCTACACACATGAATTTAATTTTTAAATTTAGTCACCCAAGCCAACTTAGGTCCTTGTATGTGTGATACAAGTGTCTTTGGGACCCAAAGTTGCTTGGGGAGCTTCCCCTTCATGCCCTTCATGTCCTTGCCAATGAACCTAGCCTTCACCTTGCCATCTACTTTACTCAAGAGATAATAACGATCATTGAAAGTAGATTTGTAATTAATGGGAAATTTTGGAGAAGGTCGGTTAGGAAGAGGACACTCCCTTGTGTGGTGACTGGTGACCTCACAATGTTGGCAATAAGAACCAACTTCCTTGACGAAGCTTGTTCTAAGCTCCGGTGAGGGCACCTTTCCTTTGTCGGGCACCGGGAAGGATCCAAGTCATCTCTTGTTGAAGGCCTTTGCTTGTTGGAAGAGTATTTCCTTGTGTTTGACTTCCCCTTTTGAAAGTCTAGCCACACTAGTGCGGAGACTCTCAATTTATTCCTTCTCCCTAGCATTTGCTTTCAAAGGCAAAGACTTGTTCAAGGCATTAGTGACATGAGAAGTAATGGATATCCTATCATTAAGAGTTTGCTTCTTTGTATTTTTCAACTCTTGATCAAGCACGTCATGAGAAAGGTTAAGTGTATGATGTTCTTGTACTAACTTGTTGTGCTCTTCCAAGAGTGTTTGATGTGCTAAGCTAAGCTCATGATTATCTAACTTGATTTTAGCCTTTTCTTCCTCAATTTGCTTGACATGAGATTTGAGCGTGTCATGCTCTTTGAGTATGCTTTCATACTTGTCAAGCAAATCGAGGTTAGCACTCTCAAGTCTAGCACGAGTTTCTTCAAGAGCTTTAACCTTACTCTTTTCCCTCTTAATGATAGCATGATATTCATTTATCAAGGAAGTTAAATCATCGGGGGAAAGCTCATCATCACTAGAGTCGTCACATACCTTGGTGTTACCTTTTGCCATGAGGCACATGGGCGGTGGATGAAGAGGTGAGTCATCATTGTTGGCAATGGCGAGACCGGCCAAGCTTTCTTCTTCCGCTTCACTCTCTTCATCACTTGTTTCTTCATCGGTGACCCATTCATTTGCCTCACACATGAACACCTTTTGTGGGCCATTTCTCTTCTTTGGGAAGAGTCTTGCCTTCTTGCCCTTGTCATGTTTCTTCTTCCCAAAGGCTCTTGGTTTGGGTTTGGCCTCTTCTTCATCATCACTCTCTTCAAACTTGCGATGCTTGCTCTTGTAGTTCTCTCTTCTTTTGTCCAGTTTTGGACAATCATAGGAGATGTGGCCTTGATCACCACAATTGTAGCAAGTCTTGTGATCATCTCTCCTTGGTAGAAACGCTTTCTTCTTGGGATCAAAGGTGTATCCCTTCTTGGTAATCTTGGAGTTCAAGCGTGAGAACTTTCTCATCATCAATGCAAGCTCATCATCTTCATCTTCACTTGATGATTGCTCTTCTTCACTTGAGCTAGGCTCAACCACCTTCTTCTTCTTGAGGCTTGTTTTCTTGGTGGAGGCCTTTAGAGCAATTGTTTTTGAAGATGATTGCTTCATCATCCCAAGCACACTCATCTCATGAGCGTGAATTTCCCCAATGAGCTCCGAAACTTCAATGTGGTCGAGAGACTCTTTTTGGAGCATGGAGTTGATGATGTTGTACTTTGGCTTGGGAAGGAGCATGAGGATCTTGCGGTTGATAAGTCCCTTGCCAAGAGAAGCAATGTCAAGAGCATTAATTTCTTCAATAAGTACATTCAAGCGAGAGAACATCTCATTAACATTTTCATGAGGTAGCATCTTAAGTTCATCATATTTTGCTTTAAGTATGTGATATTTAAGTTCTTTCACATGAGAAGAATCCTCATGAATTTCTATTAAGCAAGCCCAAATTTCACATGCCTTTTCTTTGCTAGCAATCCTAGAAAAAACATCTTGACTAATGCACTCATAGATTGCATTCCTAGCTTTAGCATCCCATTTAATTTGATCACCAACATAGTTGTGTTCTCCAAACCCCGCGTGGGTCGCTTCCCATACTTCGGGAGCAATCGCCTCTAGGTAAGCGCGCATGCGTACTTTCCAATAGGCAAAGTTCTTGCCCTCGAAGATAGGAACCGAACCCCCAACCTTGGCCATTTTAGCTCTCTAGCGGTGAAGCTAGAATGATCCTATGAGCAACCTTGCTCTGATACCAATTGTAAGGATCGAATGCCCAAGAGGGGGGGCAGGTGAATTGGGCTTCTTTAAAAAATCTAAGCAATAAAACTTAATTCCTAAAAGCCCAATTCCCTACGCAAACTATCTATGCATTCAAGTAAATAGGAACTTTGCGGAATCTAAAATGCATAAACGTAAGGGAAAGGAGGAGGATGCAAACTCCCGAGGAGACACGAGGATTTATCCCGTGGTTCGACAAGATCGTCAAGATCTTCCTACATCCACGTTGTGGCACCCACCAAAGGGTTTTGCCACACCCAAGTAACCAAGACGAGGGATCTTCACTATTCCTCTCCGTTTGCCAACCTCGGCAAGGTGGATCTCAAGCCTTGTACAACTTCGGCCCTCCAGGCTTCCACAAACGCCTTGGCAAGCTCCGGAAGTCTCCTCACAGTTACAAACACCAAGGGCACTCCCTTGAGGCTCTCACTATCCTAGAGGGTCCACTCACCCAGAATGGAGGCACACAAACTCTCTCTCTAGCTAGTTCTAGCCTAACTCTTGGTGTATAGGTGATCGAAATGATGTGGTAGTGATTGCTCTTGGTCTTGAACGCTTGTGGATGTGTTGATAGTGTCTGGTAATCAAGACTTGTCGAAATGACCGGTTTAGGGGGTATTTATAGCCAGCCTCCACGAAATAGCCGTTGGAAAAGTAGGCTGACAGAACTTTACTGCGAACATCGGATGATCCGATGTCTCCCCTTTAGTTATCATCGGTCAAGTTTACTTTAGTTGATGTCATTGTGTCAGATATGACCATTTTTAGACCGATGTTGCTCCTGTCTTCTCATCGGATGATCCGGTGGCTCTTCCTCCAGAATTGACTCAAACTTGATGCTTACTGGAGTGATTGACCGATGTGTATATTTCTGTACATCGGATGATCCGGTGCTACACTTGGTCCAATGATATTGCAAACTGTACTGATGGACCGATGTAGATGAGCCATTCACATCGGATGATCCGGTGAGTGCTTTGTTTTGAGGTCTTCTTCTTCAACTGAACCAACTCGACCGATGTGTATATTTCTGGAGCCATCGGTTGATCCGGTGAGTTGATTTTGTTTGCTTCGAGTTGTTTCTAAGTGATTTTGTATCTTGCTCGATTGACCTCTTTGATATTTGTTGCAAAGGCATTTCTGATGATATTCAAGCATTGAATGTTGTCAATTTAAAGTTGAATGATTTTGACATAAGAGCTTTCACTTCTTGTCTTCATATAATTGATTTGATCTCATAAATTGATTGTATATGGGTCTCCAATGACATATTGATTTCATTTGATTGAGTGATTATGGGGACCTTGCATTCACAAATTCATTTGTAAAATCCAATGGTTGTCATTAATCACCGAAACCATACCTCATGGGGGCCTAGATGCTTTCACCGGGCAGAGCTTGATCGCCGATACTGTCAACAAGACGGCCGAGTCCATATCGAGCGTGCTCGTAAAAGACAAGAAGCTCAGGACATTCCTGCTCCTGAAGGAGTAGGAGGAGGCCGTTCAGCCCTATCCATGCATCTGCGAATGGTCAGGTGGCCACAGAAGTTCCGGCCTCACCTGTCGTAGAAGTTTGACGGGACTGTTAATCCCGTCGAATATCTTCAGATTTACTCTACTGCTATCCTGGCAGCTGGAGGAAATGAGGTCGTAATGGCCAATTATTTTCCAGTGGCTTTAACTGGGACCGCCAGGTCCTGGTTTATGAGCCTTCCACCCAACTCCATCAACAGTTGGGAGGAGTTGTGTCGGCAGTTCACCGCCAACTTCGGGAGTCATACACCCGACCAGGCACCGAACTGGGCCTTTTTGCAGTCGTGCAAAAAGGAGGAGAATCCCTGCGATCATTCATCCAGAGATTCTCTCAGGTACGAAACACTATCCCTTCTATCTCTAGCGCCTCTGTCATTGTGGCATTTTGACAGGGTGTGCGGGATAAGAAGATGTTGGAGAAACTGGCGATCAAGGAGATTACCAGTGTCACCGAACTCTTCAGTTTGGCCAACAAATGTGCCAGAGCTGCGGAGGGCCATGAAATGCACTCCAAACCAACTCCGGAGGATCACAAGAAATCCTCCAAAGGATAAGCCACTACCTCTGGGAGTGGTAAGAAGAAGAAAAAGACCAACGGCAAGAAGAAGCCATCGACCGGGGCATCCAATGCTGCAGCTGTTGCAGCTCTGGGTGGCCGGGGGCCACGCCCCGATAAGCGACCTCGTCCGTCCTCTGAAGACGGTGGCAAACCCAAGGTGTGGTGTCCAATTCACAATACGGACAGCCACAGTTTGGAAGAATGCCGGGAGGTCCAAAACCTTGTCGAGCGCTACAACAAGCACCGAGAAGAAGTTCCTTTCCGACAGAGGGAAGGAAAACAAAAAGTTGATGAAGCTCCAGCTGAAGAGGAGTTAGGTTTTCAGGATCCTAAAAAGGTCCTGAAGGCCGTCTACACCTCCGTCGACGACGATTCTGACGTCTCTGACAACGAGCGTCGAAAAACCATGAACACCATTTTTGGTGGATCATGGGACATCACCCTCCGCCGCGTCCTCAAGACTATGTGTCGGTACATGGCCGCTGTAGCTCCTACAGCCAGGGCGGAGCCTCATCGGAAGTGGATGGACACATCCATCACTTTTGATGCTTCGGACTACCCTCGAAGCATGGTTGGAGCAGGTCAGTTAACTTTGATGGTATCTCCTACCATCAATAACATCCATCTCCACCATGTCATGGTAGACGGACGTTCGGGGCTCAACCTCATAAGCTTTGAAGCTTTTACCAAGCTTCAGATCCGACCATCGGTTCTTCACCCCTCCCGACCTTTCTCCGGAGTAGGTCCGGGAGCCATTACCCCACTCGGTGCTATTACCCTCCCTGTTACCTTCGGGACCCAGGAGAAGTATCACACCGAGAAGTTGGTCTTTGACGTTGCTCAGATCAACTTACCCTTCAATGCCATCTTGGGTAGTCCTGCCTTGTACAAATTCGTGGCAGGTGCTCATTATGGTTACCTGGTGTTAAAGATACCAACACCAGTAGGCGTTCTCTGGATCCGCGGAGATCGCACTGTCGGAGTAACCGCTCTGGAAGAACTCCATGCGCTTACTACGGCGCAAGAGGAGGACTCCAGACAGGAGCAAGCTCCAAAACCCCCGAGCATTCGTCATCGAGGCTCGACTTCTGCACCTCGTGTGCAGCCAAGCGGCGACACCGACATTCCCGTCAAAGTCGTCCAAATCGGTTTCGATGCCGCTCAGACCACCCGTATATCAGGGGGATTGAATGACAAATAGGAACTCGCGCTCATCGCTTTCCTCCGGGCTAATGTCGACATGTTTGCCTGGCAACCGTCACAAATGCCTGGGATCCCTAGGGAAGTGATTGAGCACAATCAGAAGATTTACCCCGACGCCCGGCCTGTGCATCAGAAGCCTCGGAAGCAATCAGTGGAGCGACAGAACTTCATTCGACAAGAAGTGAAGAAGTTGCTCGAAGCTGGATTCATCCGAGAAGTCTTCCATCCAAAATTGTTGGCAAACCCAGTTGTTGTGCCCAAGGCCGGCGGGAAGCTTCAGATGTGTATCGACTACACAACACTAAATAAGGCATGTCCAAAAGATCCATTCCCATTACCTAGAATAGATCAGATAGTGGATTCCACCTCCGGGTGTGAATTACTGTGTTTCCTAGACGCATATTCTGGGTATCATCAAATCAGAATGTCTAGGGAAGATGAAGAGCATACCTCTTTCATCACAGTAGATGGATTGTACTGTTATACAACCATGCCATTTGGTCTCAAGAATGCAGCTTTAACCCTTGTACGATCTATGTACAAAACCTTTGAAGAACTCATTAGAGACATAGTGGAATTGTACGTCGATGACATCGTGGTCAAGGTCAAGAACAAGGAGTCACTCCTTGACACCTTGCAGGCTGTCTTCGACAAGCTGCGGGTCACCCGCACAAAGCTAAACCCAGACAAGTGTGTCTTCGGGGTTAGCTCCGGAAAACTTCTTGGTTTCCTGGTAAGTCACCGGGGCATAGAAGCTAATCCGGCGAAGATCAAAGCCATTGAAGACATGCGGCCACCAGCCCGCATCAAAGATGTCCAAAAGTTGACTGGATGTCTAGCAGCCCTCAGCCGGTTTATTTCAAGACTGGCGGAACGGGCACTTCCCTTCTTCAAGTTATTGAGGAAGTTCGGACCATTCCAATGTTCTGAAGAAGCAGAAAAGGCGTTCCAGGAGCTAAAATAGCTCCTCACCACCCTACCAACTCTAGTAGCTCCGAACCCTGGTGAGCCTTTGCTGCTTTACATTTCAGCTACTGACGAAGTCGTCAGTATGGTCCTGGTTGCGGAGAGACCAGAACTATCCCATACTCAGGAATCCAGACCCCTTCGGGAGGGTCCGGAGGTTCCTGAAAGCGAGTCTCGGTCCTAGCTCCCAGACTTTAATCCACAAGAAGTTACTTCAGAAGACCCAGACCCCTCCGGGAGGGTCCAGGTCGCTTCTGAAGAAGCTCCGGGTCCCTCCAGCCAGGACCTGGAGGTTCACGAAGAAGGTCTGGATCCCTCAGGGAGGATCCGGATCAATGAAGAGGAAGCTCTGGGCCCCTCTGGGAGGGTCCGGACCATCCAGCGCCCAGTGTACTTCATCAGTGAAGTACTTCATGACGCCAAGACTCGATACCTAGAGGTGCATAAGCTACTCTATGCAGTTCTTATTGCCTCCCGGAAGCTTCGCCATTACTTCCAAGCTCACAAGATCTCAGTAGTGACTTCTTACCCACTTCGAGCAATCTTGCACAATCCCAATTCAACCGGGAATATTGCAAAGTGGGCAGCGGAATTGGCCGAATTCGATCTCGAATTCATTTCAAGGCAAGCAATTAAGAGTCAAGCACTGGCGGATTTCGTGGTGGAATGGACTCCCTCTCCATCAAACCCTGGGGGCCCCAGTAAGCTGAAGCCGGAACACAAGGCTTCGATCTTCACCGAGCCTCACTGGACCCTCTATTTCGACGGCTCCATGCAAAAGCAGGGGGCCGGAGCTGGAATCCTTCTCCTTGCACCAACCGGGGAGAAGGTAAAATACATGGTACACCTTGACTTCAAGGCGACCAACAACATGGCAGAGTACGAAGCACTCATCTACGGACTAAAGGTGGCACTGTCATATGGTGTTAAGCAGCTGCTGGTCAAGGGAGATTCACAGCTCATCATTAAGCAAGTGAAGGGTGAATGCTCCTGCAACAACCTCCAGCTAGCTGCTTACCTCCTTGAAGTCCAGAGGCTTCAGAAGGACTTTGAAGTCCTAGACCTCCACCATGTCCAACGTGCCCACAACGCTGAAGCTGACGTACTCTCGATGAAAGCATCAACCGGAGCTCCGGCTCCTGACGGAACTTTTTTCCGGAGGTTGTCAAAACCCACAGTTCAGCCTGCCGAACTGAGTGAAGGGGGCGAGATCAGCATCCTGAAGCTGACGGTCCCGATGGCCCTGTTACCATGGCAGCCATCAAGGGTCGTAAGTGCTGCCAGAAGCTCCGAGCAACCCAACACGCAAGACTCAAATGCTCAAGTTAGCTCCAATGCATGGATCTCAGAGATTCGGAGCTACTTGAAACACAACATCCTTCTTGACGATGATGTATCTGCTGACCGGATAGTCAAATTGGCTAAAAGATACACGTTGGTAGAAGGGGATCTCTACCGGCGCGGTGCCAACGGCATCCTAATGCGGTGCATCACAAAGGAAGAAGGATGCGAGCTCCTCGCAGAAATCCATGGAGGCGAGTGTGGGAACCACGCGTCTTCCCGCACGCTGGTCGGTAAAGCCTTTCGGCATGGCTTCTACTGGCCTACAGCACTCCAGGATGCGACTGAGCTGGTGAAGAAATGCGAAGCATGCCAATTTCACGCAAAGCAAATTCACACACCAGCTCAGCCCCTACAAATGATACCTCTTACATGGTCCTTCGCTGTGTGGGGGATGGACATCTTGGGACCTTTCCCAAGAGCCGTCGGAGATTATAAGTTCCTGTACGTCACCATTGACAAGTTCACCAAGTGGCCGGAAGCAACTCCAGTTGTGACAATCAACAAGCAGTCAACCATCAACTTTTTGCAGTCCATTGTATGCAGATTTGGAGTTCCAAACAAAATCATAACTGATAATGGGACCCAATTCACAAGCTCTGCATTTCAAGGATATTGTGAAGACCTCGGCATTCAAGTTTGCTACGCCTCCGTAGCTCACCCGGCAAGCAATGGCCAGGCCGAGAGAGCAAATGCTGAAATCCTTAAAGGACTCAAAACGCACACCTATGAGCGTTTGAAAAAACATGGAGCCAACTGGATTGAATAGCTTCCGCCCACTCTATGGGCCAACAGGACAACTCCAAACCGGTCAACTGGAGAGACACCCTTCTTCCTGGTGTACGGAGCTGAAGCAATCCTTCCTCCGGAGATCACCTTGGGTTCACTCCGGGTCCGGACCTTCGATGAAGCCACGCAGGACCAGCTCTGGCGTGAATACCTAGACCTCCTAGAGGAGGGAAGATGCCAAGCAGCTGTTCGGAATGCCCGATACCGCCAAGCCCTTCGGCGCTATCATCAGCGGCATGTACACAACCGACAGCTCGAGGAAGTCGATCTGATGCTACGGAGAATACAATCTAGAGAAGGGTTAAACAAACTCTCCCCCAGCTGGGAGGGACCCTTCCGAGTGGTTAAAGTATCCCGTCCCGGAAGCGTTCGCTTGGCTACCGAGGATGGGACACCTCTCCCAAATCCTTGGAATATCGAGCACCTCCATAAGTTCTACACTTAATATCGTGGAGGTGAGTCTGTAGTAGCTTGAGGTGTATGTTATAGAGTCATTGTACAGAGTCGGGTAGTTCCTCCGGGAGAACAGTCGGACCTTTCCCGGAAGGTCCGCAAAGTTCATGCAACACTTGTCACAGTCTCAGGACTAAAAGTGTAGCTAGCTACCCTGGGTCAAACGAGAAATGAAACACGCTTAGCCTGGTTCCGTACCCTAATAGTGTACTTGTTTCTCCTGTACCCCGGACCTATAATGAAAGACATCTTCATGTGAAACAGACTCCACGTGCATTTATTTTTTACAGGCTCAACATTTTTATTTTTCTCTTTCTTGTCTATAATAAAGTCGTGCAATTCTTAAGAAATTTTAGTCCGACCGGTTCATGTACAATTCGAGCTGTATTGTCAATTCTTTTGGATTCAAATATTGTTCATGGCTCACTCGCCTGAATGCCGCCACGCCAATCTAGGGCCGGAGTGTGCTATTGGCTTAGTCTGGTCAAGCACCCTAAGTACGCCACTCTACCTACACCCCGGCAGGCCAAAGTAAGGCGGGTCCAAGTACAATTGGATCCAGAAGAAAAGACAACACATTCGGTTGTATTCAGAATCGCGTTTGACCTAAAAATTTCTTGGGAATCATAAGACGCGATGAAGTTATAGGCAAGGAACGAATTTTATTATTTTTCTTGGCTTCAGTTTGCAGGAAAAATAAAAAATCCACATTGATGGAGAAAAGTCGGAGCTAACAAGGCTCTGACTCCCCTAGGTGGCTTGTAATCGATGTTAAACATTGAAAACGAGCATCACCGGAGCAACCAAGCTCCGGTAAAGCTAGGGGGGCCAGCTGTTGATGCAAAATAAATGATGGTGAGAAGACCCCGCAAGCGGAGTCCGCTGCCGACAAACTACGTGTTGGTAAAGGTCACTGTCGGAGCTACTAAGCTCCGACACCCCGGAGGGCTAACTATCGATGCTCTACGCGTTGATAGGGACTATTGCCGGAGCTACTAAGCTCCAACGATAGCCAATGCCGGAGCTTCTAAGCTCCAACAACCTCAGGGGGCCTTCACTATCGAAGACTTCGGACCTACACTCTACAAGTTCGAAGCAAATGAGTCTTCAACAAAACACAATATCCTCTTGGTACATGTTCACAATCAACTTGTGTACATCTACCAGGGGGCCAAGTGAAGACAAAAGTGTTGAAGACAAAAAATGAAATTCACAAAAATTTGGGGATTTCATTCATCTGGAGACAAGGGATTACAAAATTGGGGAAGAAAAAGAGAGAATACAAGTGGGAGCTACAGAGATGGTCCTAGACCCTATGGAAGAAATGGGCGACCTTCTGAGCAACCTCCGACACGTTGGCTCAGGTGGCTTCACCTTCTCCTTCAATGGGACCTTCAAGCACCGGGTCCAGAGAGAATTGGGGATCTCGGCTGGTGTAGCACGTCAGCACATACTCTGCGACGTTCTTCGCCAGGGATTGCCCCTCAACCTCCAACTGGTCCGCGATGACGTCGCCCACCTTGGAGAGTTTGCTACCCGCCGAGCTCAACGCTTGCAACGCCAGGTCCGGCTCCGGCTCCGGATCATCCGGACGCACGGGACTGAAGCCCATTGGTGTCAGCGCGTCGTTGGCCTTGCTCAGGAACTCCCAAACCTGTAGGGAGTCTGCAGTCCTCAAGCGCTTCAGTTCTTCCAAAGATCTTTTGGCCGCCGCCAGTTCAGAATTCTCTCGAGCAAGGCGCTCAACCTCTTTGGCATTTTGCTGAATCTTTTCAGCAACCTGCTTCTCGAGTTTGCCGAGCTCCTCCTCCCGGAGGTAGATCTTGTTCCGGCGGCCGACCAGGTCCTTCTCCCGGCTCCTAACTTTCTTCTCCCTGGCAGCGAGGGCACACTCTTGCTGGTAGAGTTTCTGCCCTCGCACCCAGGCCTTCTCCTCCTCCTCAAGGCAACGCTCCTCCACTTTTTGGTGCGTTCCTCGAGACCCTTGTCAACCAGAGCCACCTTTTCGGCGAGCTCCTCCTCCCTCCTCAAGACGTCATCCCGCAGCTCTAGGAGTTTTTGCTCTTCATCTTTGAGCCTCTTCTCCCTCTCCTCAAGTGCCTCCCGGCGCTTGATGAGAGTAGTGTTAATGGCTTCAAGCCTTTCTTGGCGTTCATCAGCCACACTATTAGCTGCCTTGGTCTGCTCATAAATGGCCCGGGATTGAGCGTCGAGGGCGCGAGTCAAGCTCTCCCTGTCGTCCAATAATTTGCCCCATTACTCCAGGCGGACCTTATCCTACTTGATCCATTCCTTGTCGTGTGCCAGCCTCGACTGCGCCAGCTTGGTCTCGAAGTAGAGCTAGTTACGCCACCGCCTAAGGGTTTGGCGCTCCTCTTCAAGAGCCTTGCTGTCGTGGTAGAATGCCACCTGAACTTGACGCAGGCTGGAGCAAGCGTTGTCAATGGACAACGACAGGGGAATGGGTTCCGGACTTGCTGGGGTCTCCTCCGCTGGTTCCAGCAGGTTCTCGCTTACAAAAATTGGGTCCCACTCCACAAGAGTGGTCCCCTAAGCCTCCACGGCACTAGGGCCGTCCTCCGGGATAGCCTCAGTTGCCACCGAGGAGGTCCTGCGGAAGAAGTCCCGACCTTCGGAAGTAGTTCCGAAGGCCCTGCCGCCAAGTCTTCATTTGTCCCCTCAGGTAGGGGGCCAGCGACTTCATCTGGGCATCCTGGCCCAGCAGCAGGCACCTCCGCCATCATCCCTTCCGGAGTAGGGGCCATTTCAGGCTCCGGCCTAGGCCCCTCCTCCGCTGGTGGCTCGGGTGTTGACACCTCGACCACCATGGGTTCAGGTGCTGATACCTCCGCAACAACCGGCCCTGAGGCCAGAGCTTCAACCTCAACCGGCTCGGGCGCCGGAAGGTCTTCAACTGCAACCGGCTCTAAGGCCGGAGCTTCGGAGGTAGCCGGCTCAACCGCCAGAGCTTCCTCCACATCCGGCTCGCTTGCCGGGACTTCAATAACCTCCAGCTCAACCACTGGGGCTTTGATAATTTCCGGCTCTGGGGCCAGAATTATTGCTTCCTCCGGCTCAACGCCCGAAGCTTCCATCATCTCAGCACCAAGACCCGGGGCTTCAACCTCCGGGGCAGGTGCCGCTGGCGCATCTTCTCTCTCGTGGTCCGGCGCTACCACGGGAGTCTCGGGGGATGAGTCGAGGTCCATGACCACGACAGCTGGCGCCGGAGCTACCGCAGCTTCAACCACCACTTGGGGCGGCACCAAGACACGAGCAGAAGCTCCCGCCCTCACAGCTTCAGCTGCTGTGGCTGAGGGTGGAGCCTCACTCCTCTTCTTGGGAACGCTGCAGATGATGGATGAAGAAACTTAAAAAATAGTTACTACAATAAAACAACTGTTTGAGGTAAAGATTAAAAATTACCTCGGGAGGATTCCGCACCAGCTTGCGCGGAACCTCTTTCCCGGGCGTTCTGGGCTAACCATAGCCGCCGGCGGCGTGGAAGCTCCGGAAGGCCCCCCAGAACTCGTTGCAGCCACAGGCATTTCCTTAGTCGAGGACCTCCTCGACCGGGAAGGACCTCCGGACCTAGACGCCTCAACTGGCCCTGGTGATGGAGTCGCATGCCTGGAGCTAGCACCCCGGGAAGACGCCGCTGCGGGTACAGTCGCCGCAGTTGTAGAAGACCTCCCCCTCCGGGGAGAAGGAGCTGATGCAGAGGTTGCAGGCCTGACGGACCTTCCGTCGGCATGCTACAGCTTCCTCTTCCGGCTCAAGGGTTCGTCCGCCGGCTCCTTGCCCTTGCCGACGACTTCGATCCTTGGCTTCAGGGCAGGGTCAGAGCCACCTTCGGAAGCCCCAGAGATCACCATCGTGGAGGTCGATCTTCTCTCGACGACACCAAGGTCATCAAGCACCGACATCGTCCGTCGGAGCTCTCTGCTGAACTCTACTTCAACGTTCAGAGGGAGAAAGGCTGATGGCGGGGTCAAGTCATCACCCGCGACGTCGATGCCGTGCTGGAACTTCTTGAGATGAAACTCCAAGGTTGCCCCCGCCATGTTGGACTTCAGCCCGGTCTCGACCCGGTCGTCGTCCATCACGCTGTTGAGGGCCCAAGCGAGTTTTTCTCTCCTCTTCAGCGGTGCCCACCTGTTGACCAGGAAATTGCAAAATACCGCCTGAGGAGTTAATCCTCCCTCCACGCAATGGCGGATCCTGGTCAGAGCAGGGTTGAAGGCATCCGACAGCACCGGGGCTTCACTCCAGACTGCAGTGTCGAGGTTGGGGAGGCCTTCGGACAGCTCCAGCTTCTTGTGCTCCTCCACCTAAATGACTATCCAGTCATCCCACTTTCCAGAGGGAAACGACCGGAGGTACTTGAATGGGCACTTCTTGCGCTTCACGAAGTAGTAGAAGCCAAGGTACTCATTACTCTTACCGGTGGTATGGACAGTGAAGAAGGTCCGGAAAAGTTCAATGTAGGGGGGAATACCCACCCACATTTCACAGAAGTGGACGAAGATAGACACAAGAAGAATGGAGTGGGGGCCAAGGTGGTACAACTGCATACCATAAAAATCTAGCAGCATCAAGAAAAAGGAGGAAAAAGGTGGGATCAACCCCACCATGGCGTACGAAGAGAAGTACACCATCTCGCCGGCGTGCTCCTTCTCGAACGGGAGCTCTCCTCCGGCGCGGACCAGACGGTTGAAGAAGTCCGGGGACCATCCCATGAGGGCCCGGACCTTCTTCAGGTCACCTTCGGTCTTCAAACGGCTCTTGCGAAGACCCAACTCCATCGTGGCACAGCGAGGTAAGAGAGGAAAAGCAAGCAAAAGTTGGGAGTTTGAGCGCAAGATCATATGAGAGGCGTAAATAACCCCAGACGGTGCACGCTTTCCTTCTTAAGTAAGCCCTCGCAACGCTTGGATGGAAACCACAGGGAAGTCGAAGATACTACTAAAAAATTCTACCCTGTCGATGACAAGAGGGCCCGGGACCACCCTGACGATCAATTCGAGGTTCTTACCCAGGCGAACGGTTGTCATCATGAGGCGGGAAGCCCGAAGGCGGCGTCCTGACAAGGCGAGCGGAACCGATACAATTTTCGTATCGGGAACCAGCGACCTTCAATTGCGTGAGATCCACACGCCAAAGATCTCATTTGCCGCACACGGGATATGCCACACGGCGAGAATTTAACTCCAAACTATCGCAAACGGCACATCTGAAGACCTTTGAAGTTCAAAAGTCGAAGGATGGACCCACCTCTGGCGGAATAACCTCATCCAAGAGATCTTCCCCAGAGGTGGGCCCAGGGGGCCACTGTCGGTACCCTAGGAACCGTATACCCCTTGAGATTGCAAAAACCTCAAGGGAATGCCATCTACTTGATTTGAAGACCTTCGAAGACCCACATATTAGACATAACCGGACCCGCTTCCCCAACATAGTTAGTCCTAGGGTCGCCACGTGTACTATTAAACCCGGAGCTACCGCCCACAAGGGGGAAGCTCCGGGCTATGTACCATAGCGGCACCCCCGGACCTAACCCCGGACCGAGGGAAGCTCCGGAACTGACACGTGTTAGGTGGCACATGACCTATCTGTTCCCCACACTATGCTCCGGAACTGCCACATGTCTAACCGTCAGATCTTCAGCCTCTAACCTCCGGAAGACTCCACAACGGCTCCAGATCTTTAAAGGAGAATCAAAGGCTTCAAGACCCGATTAAGTGTCATTAATACTATATTAATGACACACGATCGGACGACCTTAATTACCAGTAACGGTGCTGTCAAAGCCCGTAACTCGGTTATTAAGGGTAATTAAGCACATCAAATGTGTATCAATATTAGTAACCGTCGGAGCCACATGTCGGACCAGGCTAACTTGTAACGGTCTGCCCTTGTACTATAAAAGGACAGGCCGACGATACATAGAGGAGGACCCCGAAAACACGCTCACTCTACACTCTCAACTTACGTTGAGCTCATACATCTAATACAACACCAACACACCCCGTGGAGTAGGGTATTACGCTCAGGCGGCCCGAACCACGTAAATCTCCGTGTCCCTTGTGTCACTTAACACCTCACCTTCTTGAATCTCCGCGCGCCCATACCGAACCTCAAACTCCTCTAACACTTTAGTAGTGTCGGGAGATCTGCCAGATCAAAACCACCGACAACTTGTGTACGACGTAGGAGCGTAAAAGCATGTGTATTGTCTGCTGGCCAGGATAGGATACATTTGTTGCCGCGTGTGGTCTTGTGGCTGGAGTAACGGCAGCAGGAGACTCGGATCAACATGCATGGAGTAGTAACTTGATCGTGGTGGCCGTCGTCGGAAGCAGCTGCCTGCATGCACGGAGTGTAACTCCGATCGTGGTGCTTGCATGCAAATGAGAAGCCGACGTGGTGCATCCGGATAGCTCAGCCTGTCAGCCAGAGTGTTGCATGCACGAAAGAAATGGCCGGAGTGCTGGTTGTCCATGAGCGTCCGGGTCATGTGGATCGTTTGTGAGGTGCTCGCGCGGCAGGGAGTTAATTTGTGCTCCTAGATGACGCTGCCTATAAATACACCATGTATTGCGTGTGTAACTTGTGTTTGAATATGCAGTTATGCACCTATTCAGCTCATACAAAATAGAGTGTTTATATGTTTCAGTAGTGCTGAGTTGCAGCAGCGTTGAGCGCCGGCTCCGAAGGTGTTAGTCGCCGGCCAGTCGGGGTGTTCGTCACCTACAAATTGAGTACTCCCTCCATTTCAATTTATTTATCGTTAGATAACTTTCATTAGTTTATTTCTAGTTCTTTTAATTGTCTGAAACGACAACTATTTCAGAACGAAGGTGTATCTCTTTTATCATTTTTCTTTGTCCATTCGAGCGACCCTGGTTCCAACAGATCCCACATGAATATGAAATTTTTAGTTTGAATTTTTTTAATTGCTCCATCCTAATGAATTGAATGTTCTAGCCGTGAAAATCAATTGTTTCAGGGATAAAAGCAATTATTCTCATAGTAGAATATATTATCCTGATAGTGAAAATTGTTGTTTTGAAATACTTCCTCCGATCCCGGATCTTTTTATGTGTCACCAGTTACTTCAAAAATGTTGTGGATGACAGATAAAAAGATCTGTAAGGAGTAAATATCTAAAATTCTGACGTGCATATAAAACAATAATTTAGAAATTAAGCATAACAAAAATATTAATAAATTTTCGAAATAAAGAATTAACTTATTAACGAGACACTTCTTGCACCATTGGGTAGCGCGGCCTACGAGGTCCCGGCGGCACAAGAGGGGACAGTGTTTGCGATCTATCGTTTGTTGTTCCTGGTCGGTGATAAAAGATGGTATTACTTGTACTATGTGCCCGCTATACGATCTAGCGAAAGAGAGCATCAATCAGGTGGGGGCGGCAACGGCAACCTGGCTCCAATGACAATTGCACGCCGCTGCCACTCGCAATCTGAGAGAGCGGAGGAGCAGAGGGAGGAAGGGCCAGGGGAAAAGAACCTGAGAGAGCAGAAGGGCTGAGAGAGGAGGGGCCAGCAGAGGAAAACTATGGTGTCCCTGTTAAGTTCACCTTCCATGGAAGATGGTTCCTCCTCACGTCAAGCCAAGAAGTTTCGGCCGAGCTTCAAGCTAGTAGGCCTGCTCCTCTTCGTCTACCTTCTTGTGGGCGCCATCGTCTTCTACTTCGTCATGGATCAGATATCCGGAGACAGAACCAACAGAGTGCTCGATGCCTTGTACTTCTGCGTTGTCACAATGACCTCGGTTGGCTACGGCGACCTCTTCCCCAACAGCGACGCGACCAAACTGCTTGCTTGCGCGTTCGTCTTCGTCGGCATGGCAATCATCGCCCTCTTCATCAGCAGCGCGGCAGACTACCTCGTCGAGAAGCAGGAGGTGCTGTTCTTCAAAGCGCTGCACATGAACACGACGAAGGGTGCCGAGGCGAAGCAGATGCTCAGAGCAATGGAGGCCAACAAGATGAAGTACAAGTTCTACACGGCGGCTCTGCTCCTCGTGGTGACTGTGGTTGCTGGGACCGTGTTTCTGTGGAAAGTTGAGAAGCTCAGCCTCGTCGATTCCTTCTATTCCGTCTCTGCCACCATCACCACCCTAGGATACGTGCACAAAAGCTTCTCGTCCAAAGCGGGACGTGTTTTCGCCGTATTTTGGATAATCGCCAGCACGGTAATAATGGCTCAGTTCATCCTGTACCTTGCTGAGCTCTACGCCGAGCGACGGCAGAAGACTCTGACCGAATGGGTGCTCAAACGGAGGATGACGACTATGGATCTTGAGGCAGCTGATCTGGATGGCGATCGACAAGTTGGGTAAGCACAAAACTCGTAATTATTTTCAGCTATCCTTCCTTCCATCAGACCTGTCATGACTTTTAAGTGTTGATAGCACTGGGGCTGGCTTCTGAACCTTGATTTGTGTGCAGGGCTGCTGAATTTGTACTCTACAAGCTCAAGGAACTAGGAAAAATCAGCCAAGAGGAGATATCGTCGTTTCTTGAGGAGTTTGACAAACTTGATGCTGATCAGTCCGGGTTTCTCTCGGCTTACGACCTTACTCTGGCACAACCCTCTCGGTGACAGAGATTTGTTGTATATTTTGGTTTGCTGTTTGAACCGTTTTAGTTTACACTGTTAACACGTTTCTGTTGGTGAAAAGGTGTGTCCCACTTTCCCTCAAACGCAATTTACTGAAATCAAGCTTTAACACTTTGCAAGAGATTTCTCTGACTCCGCACACCTGCACCTGCTCATTTATATGAAATTTTGAGCTAATGTGAAAATTATTACGTACTAGCTGTTAAGCTCACCTTCGTAGAAGTAGATGTTTAGGCTTGTTATTAGTAACTTAGTACTGGCTTGAAGCTACTTGCAAGTATCGAATCTGACGCCCAGTTGCCTAGACAGGATCTGGAATTCAGGAATACACGCAGAGTCAAGTCAAGTAGTGACCTGGCAGAGAACTCTTAGAAAGTCCTGAGTTACATACCATTAATTAAGCAATTTAGTTCTAATATATAGTGGGTTGCCATTACCGCATTAACACAACAAGGCTAAGTTTTCCTAACGGTATTTAAGCACTTTTACGCAGATAATTTGTAGCTGAATTATTGCGATAGTTTAACTTGGAGTCACCACAATCTAGGTTAAAAGATATGTTTCTTATATTATCAGACATCTTATTAAACTACGTGCTAGCCAAACGTTTCAATTAATCTCTTCCAAATAGGCACATGGTACTTCCTTTCTTGAATATGCGATGGTTAAGAAAGCTAAGTTAGCTTAAATTAAACTAGGCTATTCGTTGTCATAAACACAAAATATAATTAAGGATGTAGGGGTAACAATTTGTTTTGAATGAAATGCAGGAGTAACAATTGACAAATGCTTGCAACTCTTCTTCCTTTACTGGTGAAAGCAGGTAGCCGCCGAGTTTTTGGAACTAAAAAACCGATGTTGAAGGCACTAAAATTTGCACTGATAATAACTTAACAATTGACCAATGCATAGATGTTAAATAAAACGACTATCCAATCATCCATGTGAGATGTGATATGATATGCTCGACAGCTCAAAGGAGAGGTAGAGGCCCACCACGATGAACCCACTACCCCCTCCCTCCAGGCTCCAGCTGGTAGTACCACACCGAGGCACCGAGGCACCAAGTCAAGCATATCGGACAGACACTGACAACAAGAGGACACATAGTTCGCGATCTAGACTTCTAGAGTATTGTTTGTTCGCTCCTGATGACAAAAGACTATACATGTAGTAATACTACTGTGCTATGTTACTGTCAACGTACCTGCAGCTTTTACTAGTACCTTCTTCCATCTCCTCCAGTCTCCAGAGGACCAGGCCCAGAATCAGTTCTTTGCTGCGGTCTGCTGGCTCCAATTTCCACTTGGGAGCGGTGGCAGGTCCATCTCCCTGAAAATAGCACGCGGCTGCCGCTCGTAGCTTACATCGAAGGCGACGCGGCACAGCGGCAGTGGCCAGGGAAAAAAGAAGCTGACAGAGCAGAGGAGCTAAGGGAGAGCGAGAAGAACCGAAGCGATCTCTTGCTCGTATCGCCCGAGCCGACTCTCCCGAGGTAAGGAAGCCGTCTCCCACGCCTCGCCTCATTTGCTTGGTGCCAGTTATCTTTCCTGAGCACTGCTGGCACTGAGATCGCCTTAATTAGGCGCGGAACTCTGGTTCCCTTCCTGAATCGTTCATCTTCATGCATCCTCGTTTTGTTTGTTATATTTCGATTCCATCTCAAGACTCCCATGATCAGCTCAGGAACTTGCATGCTTCGATTTCACGGACTTTTATTAGGTTGCAATTTGACTCGGCGGTTGGGGCATAGCGAATTAGCAATCCGATTCATAAGTGCCCTTTCCGTGCCTCAAGGGTCAAACCGCTGACTTGCCTTTGCCTATCAATTGCCTTGATCCAGTCCATCTTACCTCGCTTTGAATGGGCGTCAATTCACAGCAGGCTGCCGCGATTTTTAGATGGGCTATGAATTGGAGAAGATTACAATCTCGGTGATTTTGATTTGTGAAACTTTGTGCATAGCATGCCTTTACATTAATTTCGAGTACCTGATATTTTACATGCCTCCAAATGCCTTCGTTCCCGTTTATCTGTCTCATTATATCCGACGATTTGTTGCAGGTCTCTGAAAATTAGACCGCAGCAGATCCAGGCTAGGCCTATGGCTGATAACAGCATTCAACAAGCATTGTTACAGGATCCCCCTAATGTGCAAAAAAGGAAGCAATCAGAAGGAACCAAGCGATTTCGACGATGCAGGTCGACACCCTCCTCAGATCCGGATACAAGTCCCCCAGAACACGGTTCGTCGCGTCAAGCTAAGCAGCTGTTCAAGGAGATACGGCCGAGCTTCAAGCTAGTTGGCCTGCTCCTCTTCGTCTACCTTCTGGTGGGCGTCATCGTCTTTTACCTTGTCATGGATCAGATATCTGGAAAGAGAACCGATAGAGTGCTCGATGCCTTTTACTTCTGTATTGTCACGATGACCTCGGTTGGCTACGGGGACCTCTTCCCGAACAGTGACACAACAAAACTACTTGCTTGTGCTTTTGTTTTCGTCGGCATGGCAATCATCGCGCTCTTCGTCAGCAGGGCCGCGGACTACCTTGTTGAGAAGCAGGAGATGTTGTTCTTCAAAGCACTGCACATGAACATGAAGGGTGCTGAGGCGAAAATGCTCAGAGCAATGGAGGCAAACAAGATGAAGTACAAATTCTACACGGCGGCTCTGCTTCTTGTGGTGACTGTTGTTACTGGGACTGTATTTCTGTGGAAGGTTGAGAAGCTGAGCCTTGTCGATTCCTTCTACTGCGTCTGTGCCACCATCACCACCCTGGGTTATGGGGATAAAAGCTTCTCATCCAAAATCGGACGTGTTTTCGCCATATTTTGGATAATCACGAGCACAATAATCATGGCTCAGTTCATCTTGTACCTTGCTGAGCTCTACACCGAGCAAAGGCAGAAGATGCTCGCCAAATGGGTGCTCACACGAAGGATAACAACTATGGATCTTGAGGCAGCTGATCTGGATGGCGATCGGCAAGTTGGGTAAGCACAAAACTCATAATCATTTTCAGCTATCCATTTTGTTTTCCATCAGACATGCCATGACTTATGTGTTCATATCACAATGCTGACTTACTGAACTTGATTTGTGTACAGGGCTGCTGAATTTGTACTTTACAAACTCAAGGAGCTGGGGAAAATCAGTCAAGAGGAGATATCTTCTTTTCTTGAGGAGTTTGACAAACTTGACGTTGACCAGTCCGGAACACTATCGGCTTATGATCTTACACTGGCACAGCCCTCTCAATGATAGATATTTGCTGTATATTGTTTTGCTCCTTGAATGTTTTTTTTTCCCACGCTGTTAATGTTTGTATTGGTAAAAAGGTATACCCCCCCCCCCCCCCCCCCAAAGCAGCTTGCTGAAGCTAAGGTTGAACATATGTATAAAAAAAGCGGATGTTTGCATGGAATTTCTCTGAGCTTGCACACCTGCATCTGCATATTTATGTGAAATTTTAAGTTAATGTGATTTTTTTAAACAAATTAATGTGAAATTTATGTATAGCTGTGATGCTTACCTGGATAGAGGGAGATTCTAGGCTTCCTATTAACTTACTGCCGGCTCTGAAGCTACAGGCAACCAACAAATAGGACGCGTTAGATGCTAAGACAGGATCTGGAATTCAATAATGCACACAGAGTCAAGTCCCGTTCACATGGAATATTGACCTGGCAGAACTCTTAGAAAATTCTGAGTGGCAGTCTTACAGACCATTTAGCAATTCAATTCTAATAATGGGTTGCCATTACTGTGCTATTAGACAAGGCTCTCTCCACTGATTGAATTTATGAACTTTTATTAAGATGATTGTAGATGTGGCTGAATTGCACGGGTTAAAATAGATGTTTATTACATCATCAGACATGTTACTAAACTACAGGCAGGCAACAAGTCCAAAAAGAAAAAAAAAACACTGTAGTTAGCTATAGTCCTGGACCAGTGCAGTGTTCAACCTTATAAATGCCTTCCTTGTTTGATCTTCTGGGGGATGTATTGTTCTGATAAAAAGGAAATGGAACATGCAGACAATGCCTCAATCTCAAATTTGACACCCTTTTGCAACATGGCTTCTAACTCCGACCTGCCAATGATAAAATACATGTGAAATTCCAGAATGAAAATTCTTAGAGGGCAAAGAGAAAAGTAACTCAGAATCGTGCTAGCCAAATGATGCACTGAATCTCTTCAAAATAGTACCTCCATTTTTAAATATATGATGGTTAGGACAGCTAATGTAGTTCAAATTAAACAAGGTTTGTTGTCCTAAGTGTCATATATTTAACAATGTAGGGAGTAACAATTAACAAGTGCTTGCACCTCTTGTGTCTTTACTGGTGAAAGCAGCCAGCAGGTTACTGAAACTAAATAACTGATGTTGCTGAGTTCTTCAAACTAAAGAACTGATGTTGAAACTGCATTAATTTATATCATAAGAATTGACAAGTGTAGGGATATCAGGTTTTACCGACCTCACTAGCTCGTTTATTGCATGCAATCAGCTAGTTGTGCCAACATGTACTTTTGTGGGTCTTTTGAGAAATAAAATTTGAAAATTCTAGTTTAACCAATACTGAAGTTCTGAAAATCTTGAGCTTGAATCAGAGTTCACATTATAGCCACGCAGGTGATGCTTGGAATACACCTAGTTCAACTATAACGCCAATTTATTGCTTCTTTACCTCCATTCTGGGGCTTCTCTGTTCAAATAACACCTAGTGAGAATACCTTGAGCTTTCCTCCTATCTGTGTAGCAGAAAACATGGTTCAACGAGTTAGCATTTGAAATATAGCAACAAAGGAGCCTTCCCACATCAAAACACAAATGCATGATAACTGTATCACTCCAGTTTATTACCTTCAGGTGACAATTGAAGCCGGCAGCAGTCTGGAAGGCAATATTCCTCCATGTCAGATGTGAAGACCCCAAGCCACCGCATATTAGGCACACGCAGCAAGTTTCCATCGTATGCCAATTTCTCAAATATAGTAAGAATATTATAGAAAAAAGTTGGTCAGTTACAGAAGAAAACATATCATATTTTGGGGTTTCAAGATGAAAAATAGAAAAAGAAAGGTCATATTGCGAACAATAAGACTGAATTTCGTGAGTGAGATGGACGGGCAGAATCATATTTTATTTCTGCGGAGAAAAACTGGCCCCCACCTTAGTGCCAACATAATTTCAGAAAGTAAACAAAATTCCAAATGCAGATGAGGCCAAGGTCAGCAATTGAAGGTAAATCATGCTTACCAGTGAACCGAATTTATAGGTGGCCATAATGTCAAAACCATAAGGATCTGAGTCCACTAAGCAATAAACAGGCACATGCAGCTGTTCAACAAGGTAACGCAAGAATCTAGGATGGTAAAAACAATGTTAAAGTGGAGTAGCATTTCAGTAAAATACAAGAGAAACTTCAAGAATAAAGAGCATGCCTTCTTGTTGGAATATCTGGGTAGCCTTTTCCCTGAGTAGACAATGCAACATCATGAAACGAGATAAAATACAGAGACCAATTTTACTGTAATATTAAATATATGTTCCTACTTACTGTAATTACAATGCAGCGGTTTTTCTCACAGAATCTATCATTCGCCAAGCGCTGGAACACTGCACACAGAAGTGACTTAGAAGACGTGTAGCAAATTATCACATGCAAACAGGAAACTTTAAACCTCATACCTGTCTCTTTCTCAACTACAAGTATGTATTGAGCAACACTAACCAAATCTGCATGACGAAAAGATAAAGTAAGACCTAAATTGTTGCAATATAATCAGGAAAGTACGGAATAAATGTTTTCTAGCCCCCCCCCCCCCCCCCCCCCTGTTTCACATGTTGCAATAGTATAGAAAGAGGTTGTGTTCTTAAAATTGCTGAGAACCTTTGATAGCCTCAATGCTAACTGGGACAGAAAAAACCTGCAGATAAACAAGGTCAAAGCGAATCAGACAAAAGACATTGAATAAACAAAACACATGACAGTGCTTAGGAAAAGAAGAAAATAAAATCTTACAGCATTGACATTTGTTATACAGTACACTTTCTTTTCGCCCTCCATAAATCTTATCCAGCCCATCACCAAACTGGCATCATGAAGACACACACAATGTGAAAAAAAGAAAGGGAACGAATATAACACTGTAAACCTACTAAAAACTGAAGAAGGCAAAAGCAAAAAATGTAATATCAAAATGATTGTGGACTTCTAGACTCATATAAAATTTTATCAGATGCTTCTGCTACATCGGGGTATTTCAGATGCAGATGAATCAAAGACAACTCTCCATGTGCCCAGACATAAGGCATGCCTCTTGTCAGAAAAAATATTTGACTAGCTGATTGATCCATGACAAGTCTGAATGAACTTGGTCATCACGGCTTTATTTTTTCTCTTTATATATATTAACCGAGGGAAATTGTGGTGCGGAACAATACTTGACTTGCTGAAGGATCCATGGACGCATAGCACAAGTAAATGTAGACATTACACTCAGACAATAATGAAAGAATAGCACCACATTTCCACTAGTTCGTTAACCAACAACATTAACGACAAAGCCTTTGGTCCCAAGGAAATTGGGGTAAGCTAGGGACAAAACCCACAAGGACCAACAAAAAGTGACAAAGAAAGTAAAAGGAGACAAAACAGAAAATGGGAGCGAAGGGTTAAGGCAAGAAAAGGGGGAAGCTAAAAAAAATCAAGGCTCTGGCATGTGGATTGCTAGTCTTCATGGTCTCCTATTTATAGCTAGCTCCTTTGTGATATCTCGATCCTTCATGTGTCTCTTCACAGACTACTATGTCATGTTGGTCTTCCTCTGCCTCTCTTCACAATATTGGGGGCGCCTTATTATCCCGCTATGCACCGGCACCTTTGGAGGCCTCCGTTGGACATGTCCAAACCATCTCAAATGATGTTGGACAAGCTTTCCTCAGGTGGTGCCAGTGCCACCACTAATATCTCTCATATGTCATTGTTACAGACCCAATCCCTTCTTGTGTAGCCACAAATCTATCGCGACATACGCATCTCTGCCCCACTTAGTTGCTGGATATGTCATCTTACTAGTTCGTTAACCAAACCCAGATAATCTTTTCACGTAAAGGACCCTGTTTTCAAGTCGTCGACTAGTCGTTCAGTCGGTCCCGGGAGGCCGACTGAGGCCTCCGACTCGACTTTCACGGCAAGTCGGGCGACTTGCTGTCGACTTGCCTTTTCCAGTTGACTAGTCGTCGACTTATGTCTTTAAGTCGGGCGACTTGTGACCTTCTCAGCCCAGACCAGCCCACAGCCTAAGGCCCATTAGGAATAGAATCCTAAAAATCCTCTCCTCTCTGCTCGACACCGACTCCTCTCCTGCACCCGGGCGCCGCCCCCTCCTCCGCCGGCAGCCCCCCTCCTCCGCCGGTAGCCCCCCCCCCCCCCCTCTCCAGCGCCTCCTGCGCCGGCATCCCCCCCCCCCTCTCCAGCGCCTCCTGCGCCGGCAGCCCCCCCTCCTCCGCCGGTCAGCCCCCCCCCCCCCCCCCCCCTCCAACGCCTCCTGCGCCGGCAGCACCCCCCCCCCCCCCCCCTCTCCAGCGCCTCCTGCGCCGGCAGCCCCCCCTCCTGCGCCGGCAGCCCCCCTCTCCAGCGCCCTCTCCCACTTTTCAGCACCATGTCTGCCTCTGGAACTGAAATTGGAAGTCAGCCTTTCCGAAGTGAATTTGGTTCAGATTCATCCTTCAAATGAGGTAAAACATGCCATTCCTTTGACCTGGATGCTAGTTATTTGAGTTTGATTCAGTTTCAGCCTACAAATGAGGTAAATCATGCTCTTTTCTTTGAACTAGATGCTGTTTTTTTTTTAGTTTGACTATATTGTTTATATGGAGCCACTATATAGGCAAAACAGCCACTATATTTGGCAAGTCAACGACTAGTCGACTGACTTACCGACTAGTCACCAAGTCGGTACCTTGTCGACTCGACTCGATTTACCGACTTGAAAACACTGGTAAAGGAGACAAGTGCACAGGGAAGATTAACAAAAAGAAAATTTGGTTTGTTTGAGTTATCAAATCAAAGCATCATAACATCGTTCAACACATAGAAAAGATTATTATATCTTTGGAACTCACAAATTTATGACAGAGTTCGTACCCTTTTACAACGGGAACCTGTAGACAGGCAAGGGGGGGACAAGTTGCAGTCAGCTATGGAGAAAAGTGAATTGAAAAAATTATGCAGTATTTCAGTCACAGTGCACCAATGTAATAAAGGAGTGAACTAAAACTTATGGACAGGCAACTTCTAGAAGCATAACTGAAGCTTCGGGTAAGAAAGCAGACTAATGATACCTACCACATTCAGATTGTGCCGGCTGCACTTGAAGAGTATGCACATATCATTGATGGCGCGGTCAACAACGGCTTGTTCTGCACTGAGTAAGATACATATGTCTAAGTACTGACAGTAACACATAGTGGCAGATACTTTCAATTCAATTTTTTAATTATACTTAGGATGATCGACCATGGCAGTTGATGAGCACAAACCTACGAAGAAGGAGGGGTACATGTAGAAGATGTCCCTCTTGGAGCAGTGCTTGTTCTGCTGCAGGAGCTGCTGCACCACGAGCAGAACCCTCAAGAGCACGCCTGCACATCAACAATACATCACAGAGTGATCAACGTCACACACTTAGAGAAATGGCATCAATAGATTCTGCTAGCTTGGCCAAGCGGGTGCGTACTGAGGCGGTAGGTGTGGCAGTCCTTGCGGAGCAGGGAGAGGACTTCTGTGCCCACTGGGGCGTCGTAGCTACAGGCACTGCAATCACACACAAACCGGCGGACGGAGGGGTGAGGATCTGACGTAGTTGATTGAAATTGGCGATGCTATGTGAAGGCCAGTAAGGAGAAGGTATCGGGTGGGGGCAGGGAAACAAACCATGGGGACGGGGACGCTGCGTCGGTGGCGGAGCAGCAGTAGTTCTGGTAGCGGTCGAGCGCAATAGACGGGGAGCGCCCGGCGGCCACCTCCTCGACGACCCAGAGCACGAGACCTACGGCGGCGCCAACCACACGTGTTAGCGCAAGCAATCACCGGATAGAGAGGGCCAGGGCAGGCGAGCGATCGAGAAAGGGGGAAAAAATCAAACGGAACCTCTGATTCTGCGGAGGAGGAGCGCCGCCTCCTCCTTCCTCCGCCGAAGCCGCTTCTCGTCGCCGTCGATCGCCTCCGCTTGCCTCCGCTTCTCCCTCCCCGCCATGGCGCGAGTCGATCGCGTTGCGCGCCGGCGCCGCTGCTCTCCCCCGCACCCGGCGCAGCCTTTGCGCCAACAACGGCTAGTCAGCGACGCAGAGTTCGGCGATGAAGCCTGGGCTGGGATCCAACTAGTGAGTGGGCTGGGGCTGATGGGCCTATTATTATTGAAGCGGCCTCGTTTAGCCATTCGGAACACGAGGACGTCCCGATCTGCTATGATCCTCTGTTGACCTAGACCGGCTCGTGGAGACAGCTGACCGCCGCCTGGCCCAAAATTTTAACCTCGCGCATCTTCTATGCTGTTTATATCGAGTAAATCCTGATGCCGTGGTTCTTTTTCTAGATGATCAAGCCGGACAAGAATAGCAGTCGATGATGTTCTTTTTTCTAGATGCTGTTCAATTTAAGGTGAAGGTATAAGCTCATCCGATTCATTTGGTTTGCAGGCGATGATGAATCGACAGTTTTCTGAATCTGGTGGTGGTGAAAATCTCAGTACCGGCGTGCATTCTCTGCGCCGCATCAAACTCGATGACCATCTCTTCTACTCATCAACAAACAAGTGCGGCTCAACAGCGACAGCCCAGACAGCGGCCGCGATCAAGGCTTATTTTCCATCGCCAGCACAAAAGACTTGCAAAAAATACATCCATTGACAGCACAAAATTGTGGCAGAAATACTCCCATTGACAGCGTAAATGGTCGCCATCTCATTAAAAAAAGGACACAAGTGAAGGTTTTATTCCATCTAACAGTTGATCATTCAGATACACGTGTCGGTTAACACTACACCTAGCCAGCTAGCTAAGCTCTCCAAACGAACAAAACTATCCTCATTACAGAGGTCGTACCAGATACCAAATGCACCCACTTCACCAGCTAAAGCTTCGAGTGTTTGACGCAACCGAACTCTCCCTGAAGGTCCTAGTTTACAATTCCAGGTGCAAACGCGTCAGAACTTACTTGTTGAAGGCTTGGATCTCTTGCTGGTGAGCTGGGCGACAGGGAACTCCACCAGCACGATGAACGACGAGCTGCCGGCTTCCCGGAGGTACTGTACCGTGCCACTCATGGTCTTTACCAGCTTCTGGCTTATGTACAGGCCGAGGCCCTCCCTGGACACCCCTGGGCTGTGGCGGAACATCTCCTGTATTAGAGCCTCCGGGATGCCCGGTGCTGGATGGACGATCCTGCAGTCAGGCAGTTAGCTTAGAAAGCTCTGCTTTCACAAGAAGATAAGGATTGTGATGGAGACTGCTGTCCAGTGAACTCATCTGTGTGTGCTAATCAACTAAACAGGCAATTTAGCCCTCCAAAAGGAGTAGGCAATAGGTCATCAACTTTTACATTTTTGACCTGTATTCTTAGCCACTGCAACATACAACAAATGAAATGGTGGCGCCAGTTTTTTTTTGAAAGCTCAAAGAGTTGGTAGGAGGCGCCAGCTATAGAGGTGTCATTTTATGCTGTTTCAAACTCATGTGCCTCTGCTGTCATATTTATGATATGTCTCTGCAGATTGACTCATGCAGTGGTAGAACATATGGAAATTGAGATGTTCAGAAGTGAATTTGCTAATCTTACACCCTATCTCTCACGTGTGAACAGGCAGTCATTTTGTTCATGTTGTGAAAATTTAAACTGAAGCACAGGGCCTAAGTTATTTACGTGAGCCCAGCTGAATGAGACAACTGTTGGGAGCTTGGACTAATGGAGTAGATGTGTAGTACTCCCTTCGGATCTTTTTATTTGTCACCGGTTAGTTCGAAAATGAACTAGCCAGTGACAAATAAAAAGATACGGAGGGAGTAGTTCGTCTACTTCTAAAATTATCCTTTCAGTAAAAAGCAACAATTTAAAAGACAAGATGACGTAATTGATTGTTACCTGAACTCTAGTTGAGCAATCTGCATGCCAGACCCAATATTTTCCTTCTTGGGAATGACTTGGAGTACAATAGGTCCTTCTGCCGGTTGTGTGAATTGAAGAGTGCATGCCAGGTAGTCTGCCAGAACCTGCTGAAGCCTTAAATTGTCTCCATATAGGTACATACATGATAGTTCTACAGGCCAATCACGATCAATTGAAATTTGCTTTTCCTTGCTCATAGACATGCCTTGCATTAGGACCGTATTGAGTGCTTCCTCAAGGTTGAATTCTTCTGTGTTCATCTCCATATAGCTGTTACAGCAAGCATATTTCTACCATTAGTTAATCCATTAATTTGTCATGTATGTACAAGTGGATGGGGGAACCTCATGGGATGGTTGTATGCATAGGTTTTCTAGTGGTAGAAGCGTTACTACTGTTATGAATATTGGATCTTGTATTATTGAGGAGATCGGAGTCCTCTATAGATAGATGTATAAGTGTTAAATATAAGTGAATTGCCTACAATCCCTCATCAGCTTAAGCTTTTGAGGGCAACTGGTCAGCACATAGTAGCTTAACATGGTATCAGAGCTAGAGGTCTCGAGTTCGAATCCTGACGGACGCAATTTATTAAAAAAATAAAAAAAAATTGCAGTCTACTCCTATCCACGTTTGCGGAGCCAGAAGAGCCTGCACGTGAGGGGGAGTGTTAAATATAAGTGAATTGCCTACCATCCCTCATCAGCTTAAGCTTTTGAGAGCAACTGGTCAGCGCATAGTAGCTTAACAACAAGGATGAGAAATATGCAAACAAGTCTCTAATACATCATCTAATATAATATTATTATTATATCTCTAACACCCCCTTCAAACTCAAGGTACATCAAGAACATTGAGTTTGGAGAGATAAAAATAATGCTAAAAGCCACAAAGATGATTCAAAAGGTGTGTCATAGAGCAGAACGTCGAAGTAGATGACGCAACAAAACTGAAACCGACAAAACTAGCAGACGCAACAAAAGAAAAACGAAGTCAGTCAGGCTCTCAAAGATGCTGCTGGTGTAGATGCGGGGTATTTCAACACTCCCCCTTACGTGCAGGCTCCTTTTGGGCCGCATACGTGGAACAGGAATCGGCTGCAATTTTATTTTATTTTATTTTTTTAATAAATTGCACCTGCCGGGATTCGAACTCGAAACCTCTGACTCTGATACCATTGTTATGAATATTGGCTCTTGTATTATTGAGAAGGTCGGAGGCCTCTATAAATAAATGTACAAGGATGACAAATATGCAAATAAGTCCCTAATACACCATCTAATATAATATTACTATTATATCTCTAACAACTACATCTACCAAAATTTTATTTCTCAGTATTTCTAACAACCATGTAAATACAAATAGAAATTTTATCCTATGTGTATGTATACTACTTCCTCGGTTTTTTATTGCTGGCATTGATTAGTGTAAATTTAGACTTAACCAACGTCAACAATACAAAAAAAAAAACGGAGGGAGTACACTATATCCATTCCAACTAAGAAAGCACAAGTTCTAACGAATTTCAGTATTGTTTGAGCACCGTTTACTAACATTTTTAAAGAGGTGGTCATAAGATAACTAAATTAACGTTACTGTAGATGACCCGGACAACATGGCACTTACCACTGTTCAATGCTTTCGAGATCAGTGTCATGTACAATCTTTTTCAGCTGTTCTTGACATAGAATGTTGGATGCAAGAAGCCGTCTCTGTTCATCAGTCAATTTAGATGATTCCAATAAATTACGAGTAAATTGCATGCCATTGAGTGGGTTCCTAAGTTCTTGACGGATATATGTCAATTCCTTAAAGCTGTTTGTAGCAGCTTGTTCAGACATTTTCTGGACATGCAGGGCATGCTGAAGTTCTGGGCTGGCCACATAGAGAAAGCAAAGAGCACCAGTGATCTTTCCCTCAGCATTTGTCCTCTTGTTTACTGTCAGCAGGGATTCTACATACCTGCCATCCGTGTTGAAGAAGCTAAACAGGAGGTTCTCAGGATCCTCACCAGAGACCACTGAGTTCATCAAAATGCTAAGTTTCGTTAGTGTAGCATGATCCTTCACCCTACAGCCATAGTCATGAAGGGTGAAAACCTCCCCGATTAGCAACTTATCTATTGCATCTTCCCTCTTAACACCAGTTATTTTTTGCATAGCTTCATTCCACTCTAAACAGGAGCCAAGATCATTGATCATAAAAATGGGAGGGATGAGCTCATTGGGGTTCTTTACTATTGCAACATAGTCACCTTGTATACGTGTATACTTATCCATAATCATCTTCTGCCCTGTTAAATCTTGTGCAACAAAACAAACTCCAACAACTTTATCTGAAATGTCACGACTACAACAGGAATTAACCATCAAGATCACAGGGCTGCTGCCTTCCTGATTATGGAATGTTTTGAGCTTGATTTCCAGATTTTGCTCTTCAATTCCTGAAACACAAGAAGAGGGACTAAGCTGTCAAACAAAAAATAATGTACATATCCAGATTGAGCTGGAGAGCAGTATAAGATCAAATTCAAGCACAGTGACAAACCTTGCAAGGCTGAGTTCAAAATCTGCTTAACCACTTCAACAGAATCATTCTCGGCTATATCCACCAGAGGCCTCCCTATGGCTTCCATGACAGGTAATCCAGTGAGTTCAGAGGCTTTATTGTTCCATCCATTAATGTTACCGGATATGTCAACGGCCAAGATAGGGGCAGTCGCTGTCTCAATTAAGCGGACCATCTCATCTGTTACTGTTCTTAATTCAAGTAGCCCCTGTATCTTCTTCATATCATCAGACGGAGCTTTCACAATTGACCTTACATTGTTTTCTTTAGCATCTTCATCTTGAAGCGAACCACGTAATATTAGCTGCAAAGAATGGATAGCATCCATTTCAATATCCTCCCAAGGAACACTCCTCCACTTGACCACCTCCAAGAAGGCCTTGAACGAAGATCGTGGATGCATCTTCCAGCCATTCTCATCTGTGTTAACTGGTTCATGCTTAGCTCCACCCCACTTGATCTCCTTTGCTGTGTGGGACCGGAACCAGCATATAAAATCTCTGGAAGTGATCTTTATCGCAGCCATGCCACAGACAACCTCCCTAAGTGCAGCAGCACCAGGATATCCTGCTTCGACTAAACTGTCAGTACTCAGCCCAGATGAACCATCATGGCACTCCTGCAGCCACGCAACAATGTTCTTTATCTCTGCCTCAGAAGGTGTTAACCCTAGCAGCCAAAGCTGGTTTCGGTAATATAATGCAGCACCATCGCACTTTACTAAATCCATTACATTAGGTGACCGGGTGAATATACCAACAGGAGCATCCCGCAGAAGCATATCACAGAGGAGGGTCTGGGTTCGGAGAATGTGCCTCTCCTTTCCCTGAGCAGCCAGTTCCACCTCCTTGTTGAGTTGTACACCAAAAACTTGCAAGAGAAACTCGCAAGCGTACCTTAGGGGGAAGGGGACGAACCTCGGGCTTGTGTGATGGCAGACCACGAGTCCCCACAGCTTCCTGCCCTTTGGCTGTTGGCCACATCCAATGTCAGGATCGTCATCCTCATCCTCATTTACAGTAACTGACATCACAAGCGACGCTATGGACCCCATGTTTGCCATGTATTGTGCATGGCAACCATGGGGAGCCCGGAGTGTCGAGCCACAGAGGCTGAGAGGCTGTGCTAGGCTGTCATCCTGAATGATTTTCACAGGTTTCGAGGAGCAATCACATATCATGCGCACTTTGTTTTTCAGAAACAGAAATCTGGATGGCTGTGGAATGTCTGTGGCCGGATAGTGCAGGCCAAGATATGGCTCCAGATCAGACCTCCTGCACTCAGCAATGACCTCACCGTGCTCATCCTCATGGAACTTGTACGCCATCACCCTGTCATATCCAGTGAGCTCGCTCACCTCGCGGACCAGCACGTCGCACAGGAGCGAGAGATTCCCACTGGGCAACGACTGCAGCCTGGAAATGGACTTGGCAGCGAGCTTGTAGGACTTGAGCGCGCCCGCAGCGGTGACGGGCACGTCCGCTGGGTTGACAGGCTCGAGGTCGATGACGAGGCCGACGTCGACGCGGTGAATGATGGCGTAGAACGGCTTCCCGGACGTCCTGGCGTGCACGAGGATGGGGTTGAGCAGGTTGACCTCCCCGTAGGCGGCAGCCTTTTGCAGCGCGGCGGAGCTCTGGGAGCGGAAGAGCGCGCGCGCATCGGCGCCGACGGCGAGCGCGTCCCGCTGGTCGATGGTGGGGACGGCGTGCGGCGCGCGGTCGAGCATCTCGGCCGCGTTCTCGCTGTAGGCGAGCAGCGCGAAGGTTTCCGGGTGGACGGCGAGCAGGCAGCCGAAAGGCTGGATGTAGCGGCCCCGCTGCATGTTCTGGAGGTAGGCGGAGACGGTGCTGGTGCTGGCCACCGACCGGTTGGCCGCGCCCACCGACGAGGAGTAGTCGAAGTGGCTCTGCGAGCCCTCGAACTCGGCGTGCAGCTGCGCGTCCACCGGCGTCTGCGCAACCACCCGCGCGCTGTGCTTGGACGCCGAGCTGCTCCGGGAGCACGTCCCGCGGTTGTTCGACCGCGACGACGACATCTCCGCCGCCCCAATCCAAACCCCCTCTCCTCCTCCTCCCCCCGCCGCTACCGAACCAGCTCAGCAACGGGCTCCAGCAAATGGGCGGCGGAATCGGCGAGAATCATAGGACGGGAATAGGCGAACACCAGAAGCAGGGGTCCTTTGGCTTTGCTGTGCTCTGGAGAAAGACCAGAGGGGGAGCGGATTGGATTCCGCCGCGGATAAAGCACGTGGGACGCCGCCCCCGAGCCAAGTCCGCGAGTGTGGGACAGCGGGCGGCCGGCCGGCCGCGCGAGGGCAGCAGCTGCAGCGATAATATCTCTCTCTCTCCTCGCTGCCCTGCTCCACAGGGGAAAGCGAAACGAAGTGAGCAACAGCGATGCGCGCGCGACTGACCGCGGGGAGGGGAGGAGGAGCGCAGACCGGAGCGAGGGGACAGCCGCCAGCCGGAGCCGGGAAGGGGGTGCGTGGAGCTAGACACGCCGCCGCAGCTGCTGCGCTCAAACGAGATGTCGGGACGCCGGAAGGGGAAAGCCGTACGGCGTCATCCGGCTCTTCTTCCTCGCAGCAGTAGCCGACTTTTCCATCTCTGGTAGTGGTGGATGATCCCGGTGATAAGATTAAATATTAGCTTGAATTAAATTAAATCGTGCCACTTGACTGTTGGATTAGCTGCGAGCTTGTCGGGCTTTTGTCAGCAGCGCAGCATGGCAGAGCATGGCATGGCATGGCAGCAGCGGATGGACACCAGCTGAGCAGAACTTTCACATCATTGCGCAAGTGGTTTGGCTGAAGAACAAAACCCAGAAATAATTACTTGAGGACGAGTCAATTCCATTCCATTTCACAAATTGGCATCATTTTTTTTTACGGAACTGCAGCTTTGAACATGCATGCGGTACGTGGAGCGGTAAGGTTATCCACACACTCGTTTACTCAAACACATACTCTGTCCTCTATATTTTCAATATATTCTCAACACTTCCACTTCGTACACTTATTCTTACACTTTCGGTATATCTACAGTCAAAGTTAAGTACTTTTTAAAACACCACTACGACAGTCTAACAGTCTGGAGAGCCGCTGAATGGACCCTGCCGGGTTAAAAATCATGCTATGATTGAAGAGTTAAGAGTGCGTTTGATTGGTAGTATTGGGTTGAATTAGTTTGGATTAGATGATCCAGCTATGTGTTTGTTTCACAGTCACACGAACAGAGTCGTACAAGTTCGAGGAATATTTCTTATAGATGTTGGATGAGGTGATCCAGAGAATTTAGTTGGATGAGTCCATCAACTTTTATCTAATTATGTTTCTTAGAAATATAATCAGTAAAAATTAATTTATTTATTGTTGATTAATAATTACAATTATGTTATTAATATTAATATTTACTAGCAATATAATAATAATATATAAATAATTAATATAATGTGAAATTATCAACTTAGATAATCCAATCCACATATGTTTCATCCAACATACCAAACAAAAAATTGAATCGTCCAGTCCATCCAACCAAATATTAACTTAGATGATCCAGTACATAAAAACACAGATGATCCTATCCAATCCAATTTCGATATCAAATTGAACGCACCCTAACACGACTCAAATCGTGCACGCCACGACAGATAGCTTATTTTTTAGGAATAAAATAAGAAGAAAATTTATGGCCGTTCAACTAATTTTCAAAGAGGATAGTGCATCATGCAAATAGTGTATCTTAAGAAAAAACAAAGTCTCCTATTAGAACTCCATCCACATACGGCCGGGAAGTATCATTGGACCAAAGTACCAAACTGTGATATGGCATGACTCTCAATCCTTGTTCCCCATACCGAGGAGTTCGCGCGGTTTTGGTTTTGCTTGCCCACCTTGCCTTGCCTCTAGGGATAAAAACGGACGGATATGGATGGATAAAATGCTCTTCCATATCTATATTTATATAATAATTTCGGAAACAGATTCGGAGCGAATGTTGTCGGAAACGAATTCGAATTGGATGTTGTTGGATGTATCGGAAACGGATTAATCGGGTCGAAAATTTATGGATATCGAACGGATCGAATATTTTCTTCGCAAAAAAACATTTCACAACAACATAATTTGTAATTAATACGTATAATTCATAACACATCACTATCAAATACATACATAGTTCCTACATGGTTTAAAGGTCAAACACAAATAGTTTATTCATAATACATACACAACACTAACACATAACAGTCATTACCCAAATCAACAGTCAACAGCAATGCACCAGTAGGCAGCGGCACCAGCAGCCAACTATAGGTGGCCATCTGGGTCGTGCCTAACGGGCCGGCACGAAAGCCCGGTAGAAAAGCCCGGCACGAACCTGACACGGCCCGAGAATACCGGGCCCGTGCCGGCCCGAGGCCCGTAGCGGGTCGTGCTCGGGCTGCGCATCTGGGCCCACGGGCAGGCACGGCACGGCTCGAATTCCGGCGGCCCGTGAGGCACGGTGCTTTGGCCCGTTTGGCCCAACAGGACCGGCCCGGCACGGGCACGGCCCGGTTAGCCCGTCGAGGAGCGCCGCTCCACTGGGGCCTTGGCATATAAATGACACCCTCGGTCGCCCCCGCTCCCCACATCGAAACCCTAATCCCCATTCGTCATTTTGCCTCGCCGCCTCCGCCCGGTCGCTCTCGGTGAAACCCTAGTCCTCTCGGACCGCGCCCAGCACCCTTGTAGCCTCGCCCTCGTCGCCGGCGAAAGCGGTGGCTTTCCCGCTCCACTCGCTCCCTCTTTCGTCTTCCCTTCCGACGCTCAGACGCTCCACGCTCGGCTGCTCCTGCTCGCTGCATCGTGTCACCGGATTTGTGAGCTTCGCGGTCAAATATGTGAGCTTCGCAGCCTCGCCGGCTCGCCGGATGCCCGGATCTGTGACTGTGAGGTCAAAGGTTGAGAGCGGAGAGCCTCGGTGCCCCCGCGTGGTGCCGTAGTCGGTGCCTATCCGTGGTCGGTGACTCGGGTCCCCTCCCCTCGCCGTCCCTTTCGGATAGTGGTCGTCGGCCTCGGCCCCCGCGGAGAGTTGGCGTCGACGGCACCCGCGTAGTCGATGGCCGACGGTGCCCCCACGGAGCTTTGGTGGTGCTGACTTGTAACACCCCAGCCACTACGGGCCTCGCGGTCATTACTCCTGGCAGCTCTATAGGATCACAGACTAGCCCCACAAACCAACACTAGTCTTTTCCGCGCACTTTGTCCTCACTCGTGCGCACCCGGGAAAACTTCCCGGTCGGTCACCCATCCACAAATTGTTCTGGGCCAAGCACGCTTAACCTTGGAGTTCTTTGCAGGTGAGCTTCCGGAAAAGAAGGTATACCTTGGTGGTATGAGTACTCTATCAATCCTATTAAGCCTTGAGCCAGAATGTCACAATCCACCCCCCTTAGAAGACCGACGTCCTCGTCGGTCAACTGCCAAGCCAGGAACGTGCCCTCTTGGTCACGTTCATACGTTCAGTACTGGCATACGTATCATACAGTGTCCCTCCAAGAGGACCAACACGTCATGCGTACGTACCCACGTCCCTGACCCGTATGCACCCGTGAAACCGCGAGGGTCGGCTCTGATACCATTCTGTAACACCCCAACCACTATAGGTATGGCGGTCATTACTCCTGGCAGCTCTATAGGATCACAGACTAGCCCCACAGACCAACACTAGTCTTTTCTGCGCACTTTGTCCTCACTCGTGCGCACCCGGGAAAATTTCCCGGTCGGTCACCCATCCACAAATTGTTTCGGGCCAAACACGCTTAACCTCGGAGTTCTTTGCAGGTGAGCTTCCGGAAAAGAAGGTATACCTTGGTGGTATGAGTATTCTATCAATCCTATTAAGCCTTGAGCCAGAATGTCACATGACTACACTGTGCTTAGTCGGTGCCCCCGCGGAGCATTGGTGTCGTCTGCGTCTGCCGTGGGCCGTTCGAGATGGCTGCCGACGGAGAGGGAACTGGATCCATTAATGAAGATCTGCGTATGCAAGGCCTTCTTGGTGATGACCAAGATGATGACATCGCAGCAGGTGATGTGTGGTCTGTGCCTTTGTTTGATTTTGTTTGCTTCAAATGTAGCTCTTGATGTTTAGGTGTCGTCCTTATATGTGCAGTGTAATATTTTGATGATTTGAGCACTTGTGGCTTGTGTAGGTGTGGAGACCTTATTTGGTTCTCCTGATGCAACTACTGTTGCAGATGCAACTGGCTCCTCGCAGCCACAACCAGTGGCCGACGCTAGTCCGTCGACCACAACAAAGCACCACTGGGAGGAAGAATAAGAGGAAATCAGAGGTATGGGATGATTTGGATGAATTGAAAAAATTGTCGATGGTAAGGAAGTGACGTATGCTAAATGCAAGCATTGTAAAACTATTCTATCTGCTAGATCTGCTTCTGGTACTGGCCATTTGAACCGTCATGTTACATCATGTAGAAGAAAATGTTTAGCTGCATCATCTCAAGCTCAATTGTATTTCAGTTCTGATGGTGTAGTACGTCAATTTTAATATGATCAAGATGTTGCTAGATCTCAACTAGTTAGATTGATAGCTAGATTGGATTTACCTCTGTCAATTGGTAGTACTATTGCTTTTGAGGATTATATTAGGATTGCACACAACCCTAGCTATAAAAAAGTCTCTCGACAATCCACAACTAGAGATTTGGAGAATTACTTTACATCTAAGAGGGCTGTTGTTATTGAACTTTTGAATTCAGCTACTTGTGTATGTTTAACTAGTGACATCTGGTCTGGTAATGCTAAAGAAGATTTACCTAAGTGTTGTATTTTATTTTGTAAATTCTGAATGGGACTTAGAAAAAAGAATAGTTGGTATGTGTTTGATTGACTGTTCTCATTCTGGACATAACATATCATCTAAATCAATATGAAAATGATGACAAATTTAGGCCTGTGGTGGTTCCAATAAAATCAAAATTTCTTAAGTATTGGGGTGATATACCTCTCCTGTACTCTATTGCATTCATTTTAGATCCTAGAGCTAAACTTACAGGATTTACCAATGTTCTAAATGTGTTATCTCAGTTACTTAATCGTGATTATAATTCTTATTACAACAGTGTTAAAACTGAACTAAATAGGTTGTTCTCTAAATATGAGAATAAGTTTGGGTCTGTTAGATTGAACAGGCCTTCACAAACAAACACGACAGTTGGTAAGCAGGTAAGTTCATGTAATCGAATATATGGTAGAGCTTCTACTTCTGCAGCTACCACCACTTCTGCTACACTAACTTGTAATGTATCTGAATTATCCTCATACTTAGATTCTGATTCCATTTCAGATTTTGATGATTTATTTAGCATTCTTACTTGGTGGCAGGAACACAAAAGAACTTACCCAGTTTTGTCTATCTTAGCTAAAGACATCATGATTGTGCCTGTTTCTACTATTTCCTCTGGATCTTATTTTAGTTTATGTGGTGGGTTAATCGAGGAGCGTCGTCGTGCTCTCACTCCGGAGCACGTCGAAATGTTATCTTTGATCAAGGATTGGGAGCAAGGTGATTAGAGGCAACAACACAATATGGTTGATCAAGATCTGGTGGGGAAGATGGACAACTTGTATTTGGATGATTGATTCTGTTCACTGTACACTATTGTGCTAGTCTGGTCTGGTGTAGGTTTTGAAATTTGAACATTGAATGAACTGTTTTAATTTGATCACTAAAAGAGTTGGATGTACTCTTTTTTCCTTTAGGATTTTCTCCTCGTGTAGAGGTTTTATCTAAAGGTTTTTAATGAGGCAGCCATTGTAAAAACTCTTTTAAGCTCGGTGATCTGAAATTCGAAATAATTCTATGTATAATTCTATCTTCTTTTTTTTGTACTTTATGTGATGCCTTTTTTTTCACCCGTGCTTCGTGTCGGCACGGCCTGCCCGGCTCGTAATCGGGCCCGGCCCGGCTCGACACGAGAAAAGGTTCACCGTGCCGTGCTCGGGCCTGATCCTTCAGCCCGTGTGCCAGCACGGCACGACACGGGAATGAATCGGGCCATGTCGGGCCCATGCATTTTAGGCCCGAGCCCGGTCGTGCTCGGGCCGGGCCGGCCCGGCCCGTTGGCCACCTATACAGCCAACAGGCAACAGCACGCGCGCGCCAGCACCAGCAGGATGCAGGCAGCAACACTGCACCATCACGCGACACCAACATCAATGCAATATCACGCGGCACCCTGCACACAGGATTTTGACACAACACGAAGAAACAGGGGATGAGGGAATCACAGAACACACCAGGACTGAGAGGGCGGGATTCGGACTGCCACGGCTTGGCAGGTGGCAGCGGCTGGCCAGGTGGCGAGTGCTGACTGCTTGGTGGCGGTCCGACAATTGCTTGTTGTGGCAGCGGGGTGGTGGCCTTCCGGCGCCGGGTAGGAGTGTTGGTGTGGCGGCGAGATGCCTATCGGGACGGCGGACGGCGCTTGGCTGGCGGACGGTGGACGGGTGTCGAGAGTAGGGGATTCGGGGTCGAGTCACGGGAGACGAGAACGAGAGTCATGGGACGCACGAGATTAGGGTTTGAGTCCGTCGCTGCCAGAATTTTTGGGCCAGGCCGCTAGACACCAGCAAGGTTTGGGCCAAAATGTATTCGGATATAAAAACGGATACGTAATTGGATATATCCGATAGAAAACGGATATCCGACAAAACGGACGGATATTGAGCCGTGCCGTTTTCGGTCCGATATCCGAATAGGGATATCCGATATCTGATCCGTATCTGAATAGAATTCGACCAAAATGGATATGGATCGGATATTTTCGGATTTGGCATCCGGACGGATCGGAAAATATCCGATCCATTTTCATCCCTACATGCCTCGCTCATGATCATGACGGAGAGCTGATCCGGTTAGGCTTGGTGTGGCAAGCAAATACGGAGTACTACCTCTCTTTTATATAGTTTGCCAAATGGGCTCAGCCCATCGGGCGGCCCGAGACATGGCCCGAGAAAGCACGACCTGAGCCCGAGCACGACCCAATACAATCCGTGTCGGGCCGGCCCGAGCACGATGGTCGGGCCGTGCCTGGGCCGGTTCCTTGACCTGTTGGGCCAGCCCGAGCACGGTCCGATTAAGGGGTCGACCCGATATTGAACTGACCGCCCTCAGCCGTCCGCCCCCGCCCCCATCCCCAATCTCCACCCACGCCGCATCGGTCCCCAATCCCCGCCGCCCCCGTTCCCAATCCACGCCGCCCCCCGTCCCCAATCCCGCCGCCCCCGCCCCCATCCCCGTCCCCAATCCCCGCCACCTCCATCCCCGTTTCAACCCCCGTCACCCCCATCCCCAATCCTCACCCACGCCGCCCCCGTCCCAATCCTCTGCTCGCCCGCCAGCACGCGATGCGCCGCTCGGGGCTCACCTCCTGCCGGCCCCGCGCCCTGGCGCCGCAGCCTCCTACCGGCTCGCCTCCCGACCGCGCGCTCGTGCCCGAGGCGTTCCCGATCTCCGTCGCCCCCGCCCCCCTCCCCAATCCCCGCCGCCTCCGTCCCCGTCGCCGATCCCCCGCACGCGCGCCAGCGCTCGAGGCATTTCTCGCCTCCCGGCTATGCGCCCGCACCCAAGGCGCCGCTCGACGGTCGACGCTTGCTTCCTGCATGCCCGCGTCCCGGCGCCATCGCCTCCTGCCGGCTGCGCGCTCGCCTCACCGTCTCGGAGGCCGCCGTCCCGTGTCTGGCCCGACACGAGCACAGACGCGCCCACTGGGCCGTCGTGCCAGCCCGGTACGGAAAAAGGAGGTCCGTGTCGTGTCTGAGCCGCTGACTTGGCCCGGGAGCATGGCCCGACACGACACGGATAAGGACCAAGCCACTTCGTATCGGGTTAGTTCGGGCCGGGCCACATCCGGGCCGTGCCGGGCTCGGGTCGGGCGGATTTGGCAAACTATGCTCTTTTATAATATTTGCCTTTAAGAAACATTTCACTGTTCATTTGTAGTTGTTTTGATTTGTTTGAAACAATATTTATTAAAAAAACGGAGAGAGTGCCATGGTAAAACAAACACCAAGGCAAGGAGGAGAGCAACCGATCTTCCGATTTCTTACCGAGCCAGGCTAAACGAGTCGCGACAAGGACTCCAAGCTAAGCACGCTCTTGGGTCGTCTTTCTAAATGCAAGTTGCGGGTAAGCTAGCCTTGTCTCTGTTCATGCAAGTTGCGGCTACATCGCCATTGGTTTGGAGCAATGCATTAACTCTGGTGCTATATACCCATCTCCTCTCTATGTCCCTGCAGCCTGAGGCGGCCCATCTCGATCCACTTGCAACCTCTCACGGAAGTACTAGTCCCCAATCCCAACGGGGGAGCAAGGTATGGTTGAATCCAACTGCTATCTGGACGACACGACGTTTCGCCATTCATTTCGTCGTTGCTTAATTTATCGCAAACAAATTAAAGGAGAACTTGGTTGACTGTATCGTTGTGCTCGGGGACTGTCAGCTTCACTCACGGCGACAAGGATGCATGAGGACGAGACTGGAACTGCAGTAGTAGATCAAGCGCCTGTGTGCCTGACGATAATTTCTCAGTGCACCAGTGTTCCCCGCCAATGCCTCAAACAATAATGCCCCTCACAATTTCAGTGTCAGCTTTGCCCGTCACGTCGTACTGTGCGTACCAGTGTCATGCCACATCGACCCTTGATTGCTTCTACATACGCTCTCAACGCCACATACGGTCGAAACGCTATATCTGCGTTCGGGCAGCACCGCGGCACTGGTTTCGGCGCACGAAAGAGTCGTCGGATCACGTTGCCACGCGCCTCCACTGTCGGCAGTCGGCCCGGCCATGCGGGCCGCGTGCGGCCACACGTAAGGACATAAAAAAAAAAGTCATATCCGCCGTCGAACCCACCCGCGCAGGGCACGAGGCGGCGGCGGTCAGAACCTCCATCTGAAAGTCTGTAGCGGATGACGGCACGGCGCCGGAGAAGCGTAGGCCTCCATCCATCCTCCTGCTGCGGAACGCAGAATTAGCGCATCCTGCCGTGCCCATCATCAGGCACAGGAGCATGCGAAACGGGGGAAAGGCCATGCTGTCACAGTGTCACGCCATCTACTGAACAACGGCCCATGGGCTTTGGTTGTCCGCTCCTTGGAGGCCCAGTAGGCTACCAATCTGATCCAACAGTATATTCAAAGAAGAAGAAAATAGTGATAATGGAAGAAGGTACACGAAGGAGAATAACAAAAGGGAAGGGAATTAGGAGCTGGCCATGGATAGGTCAAGGATCAAGATCAGGTTGCTGCAACTTGCGCCCACACGCGGCCAAAAGACTGGAGGATTTTGTGTGAGAGGCTAGCGATCTCACTATCTGGTGCTGGACCATAAAGTGAGGGCGTTGCAGTGCTCCGCACGTAAGCCCCACGCGCACATACGCCCAGTCCCAGTCCGGCCAGCAGAATGGACACTTGAACAACCGGAGATACTAATCTTTGGGCTCGTTTATTTGGGCTGGAACTTTTAATCTTGCGTGAAATCTGATTGTTCACTGGTTAAGAAACTGGCATTTGGCTTTTATAATATATTTTAAGGTTATTTATACACAAAAATGTAGAAACAACAACTCTGGATAAGTTTTCCAGCTTTTACTCTGTTTTCTCAGAAGTTAGTTTTCCAGTGTTCCGAAAACCAGGTTTTTGTATCAGCTTTTGACTTTTCTAGGTGAAAAAGAGAGCAAAAGCTAAAACAAATAAGGGCCAGATGTCGTTGCAGAGATGTCCTAACCTCGCACTGTTAACCGTTTTAGGCAGGGTAACAGTAGCAGGAAGGCAGCGGCAGGTCTTGGGGACGTCCGAAGTGAAATTTACAGTAGGGGCGTTGGGTGGTTTCGTGCAGTGACTTAACTCTAGTCTAGGAGCAGCTGAATAATGTTTCCAAACCACGTTTGGTTCATATTGTTTGGGACTGAGGCTGTCAACAAGGCTTGCTCATGGCACGAGGTCATCGATCCGGTGCTTCTCCGAGGATGATGTATGAAGTGAACACGTTGCCGCTGCAAACGGCCGACACCTACGATCTACAGGATCTTCTTTTCCCGGAGTCCTAAGTCTAAACGAGTCGCTCCCGTGTAAACACACGGGCGCGAGGCATGCAAAACACGGGGGGTAGCATGCACTAGCAGGGGGGGCTGAGACAGATGAGGAGGGGTTCCAAACCGAGCGAGAGGCCCACGGCAGCAGAAACAAAAGCTGGTTGCGGCAGGTGCCGGTGGCCCGTCGAAATCAGACGTGGACGCCGGGAGAAAGAAGGCGGGGACACCGCGCGTCCCCCGCATCCACCACCACCACCACTCTCCCGTTTCCTGTGCGGCGTTCCGGTGGGCGAGCGCGAGTGACCCACAACACAAAGCGAACCCAAGGTTCCGCTACCCGCGACGACGATGCCATCACGGAGGACAAGGGAAGGGTGGGGTGCCTCGCCCCAACCCAATCGCATCGTCATCATCGATAGGACCACCCTATTACCCGTCACACGTTTCCCTCCTCCAGTCGGCGATGAACCGGCTCATCCGCCACCTGGCTAACCATGCCGCTGGAGCGCTACGTGAACCTACGTGCGTAAGGCCCCGTCCGTCCGTCCGTCCATACCCTACCCACATTTCACGGCCATACGCATCCAGCTTTCCTTCCACTCGCCTTGGCCGTATCATCACTCACCGTCTCAATCCTAACAGCTCACCACACTACTAGCGCCCGGATTAGCACGTACTATCAGTCACGCTTTCAGTGCCGTCCTAATAAAAAATACCCCGAAACGAGCCGCCATTATATCGCTTCCACAGATGACAAGTGGAAGCAGGGGAAACAAAAGTGAAACTGAAAAGGGCAGTAAAAGTCAAGTTTCAAGAAAAGAAAAGGATGGTAAAAGTGAGCCTTTATCTTTGAGTGTGGCAGGCACATAAACAAAAGTAGCGAGGTGGTGTGGCAGACACTTCTCCTGCCATGACAAACAAATCAATCGACATATTGGGATTGCTTATTTTTATTCAGCCACTTGCTCTAACTCTTGTAATAACTACTGAAGCAGCCCAAATCAATTGAGGAGACGGAAGGAGGGATATGTATGTATGTAAGTATAGAGGTGCATATACGGTATACATGCATGAAATGCTATATACGAAATCTGTACGGACGGCGCCTAATTATACAGTAGGCATGCATCGATGGAGGAGAGACGGCTGGGGCGGGTGCGGTGATAAAGGGGCAGAAGCGAACTAATCATAGGTGGTTTGATTCTGATCACATGATGGCGCAGGCGTAGGAGGGGTCCTCCTCGCAGACGATCTTGTAGCCGCCGCCGCCGCCGCAGGGGTTGCAGGGGTACGGGTACGGCTGCGGCACGTACTGCGGCATCGGGACGTACTGCGGCTGCGGCGGCTGCGGCGCCGGCTCGGGGTTGTTCTTGCCGCAGGAGCAGCAGTGGCAGCCGCCGTGGCCGTGGTGGCAGAAGCAGTCGGACGGCCACGCCGGCCACGGGCACGGGTACGGCCACGGGTAGGGGACCTCCACCACCTTGGGCTGCGGCGGCGGCGGCGCGGGCTGCTCCTTCTTCGGTTCCTCCTTCTTCGGCTCTTCCTTTTTCGGCTCTTCCTTCTTTGGCGGCTCCTCCTTCTTCGGCTCTTCCTTCTTCGGCGGCGGCTCCACCTTCGCCGGCGGCGGGGGCGGCGGCACGACCTCCGGCGCGGGCGGTGGGGGCTTCGGCTCCTCTTTCTTGGGCGGCTCCGGCTCCTTGGGCTTGGGCGGCGGCGGGGGCGGCGGCTCGACGATCTCGATCTCCTTGATGATCTTGCACGCCTTGCAGCACAGCTTGTCGGCGAGCTTGTCCGGGTCGAAGGGCCCCGACACGATCACCCGGTTGTTCTTCTCGTCGTAGTCGATGTCGTCGATGCAGAACTCACCCTTCTCTGCGCGCGCCAAAAAAAAAAAAGAACACGCAACAATTTTAACTAACAGCGCTTGCCTGCCTGAACAATCAGAGAGACCACTCGCAACTGCACACGAAAATTAGCAAGCAAGCAAGCACACGCACCTTGGATCCTGGTGAGCACCTTCTGGATCTTGGTGTAGCAGCGGCAGCATTCCAGGTCCACTTTCACGATGATGGTCGGCATCTGCGTCGCACAGCACTCACTCTGATCAGAAAGAATGAAAGAAAAAAAATATTTCTACCTAGTTAGTTCCTTATCTACTTTTCCACACACACGGAAATGAAAAGAAACGCGGAGAGATACATCAATTTCATGCAACCAGAGCACAGAGTGATGAAGCCACCTGCTGATTGCAACAGATTTATGACTACGAGCACAACAACAACAACAAATACAGTAAAGTAGCGAAAGAGGAGGAAGCAAAGGGCCAATTCGAAGCGTGGAACACACTCCACTTCACCCCCAGGATAAATCAACCAAGGACAGGACGGACCGTCTTGCCATCAAAACAAGTTCGGCAAAAAAATACGAGCAAATCAGCGACGTAATCATGGTGTATCAACCCCCCCTTCTTCTTGAAGAGTAAAGGACGAGCGAGAGGGGCATGGGAAGAGCAGCTAGCTCACCTCGGTTCAGCTCACAGAGCACCCGCACAATGCGGATGAGGGTCGACGAGCAAGTGAAGAAGCGTTTGTTGGTGGAGAGGAGAGGAAGGAAGAAGAAGGAAGAGGTGGTTGAGTGGCGTGAACACGCAGCTATATAAGCAAGCACCGTCTCTTCTGCCACCCCACGTCATCCATCCACGAGACCGCGGAGCGGAGCAGCCGTGGCGAGGGGAAAGGCAGGGG